>VMDR010013911.1:0-24260 GCA_007922815.1 Macrotus californicus | reverse complement strand
AGAAAAATAATTAAACTAAACTAAACACTGAATTTTAAGACGATATGGCTGGAGATGTAGCATAGATAAGATACTTTTCTCCTAAAATAGTTGAGAAAGAGTGATTTATTCCTTTTAGAAATCCCTAAAACTATCAAAGATAAACAAAGAAGCAACAAAATAAAGCCCAATAAGAATAGGAAAGAAAGCAAACTGGGCCCATTCTGTTTTTCCTCTCCAAATACTCTTGTGTTGGTGAATTTTTTGCCCTTCGGTGGGACTGCAGGGAGAGACTGCACCAGGCATGGTAACCCAAATATTCAGTTTTCATTTTAGCATTATATTTCACTGTAAGACTCCAAAAGAACATTTTTTTATATTTGTATATCAGGCTCAGAAACCTGATTACTAAACAAATTGCACCTGGACGTTGGAGCCGTTCATCCAGTTCATCCAGTTTATCAACATTTACTACCTACCAGGGTCGTTCTAGGCACCAGGTGTTCAGTGAGAATAATTCACACAAGCTCGCTATTCCCACAAAGTGTGAGTTCCGTCATTAGATGTCACATAATAAAAAAAGTAAACACTAAAAAAGTGAAGCAGGCTATGCTACGGAGAAAATAAAAGAGGAGGGTGACATGGTAATGAGTGTGCAGACGGGTGCAAGGACTAACTTAGGGGAGATTCTGGCACAAAAATGAGAGAGAATGAAGTGAGTTACTAGGGAGTGGTAAGACATGAGGTCAGAGGTCTTGGTGGGGACCAGAAGAGACAGATCCTCATGGGGAAGGTAGATTGTTTGCTCTTGCCTGTGAATGGCAGAGAGCTGACTCCTGTGAGTTAAATAAATACAGGTTAGTAGGTGTCTGAACATGGTGGTAGATATTTATGATGTTACTCTAACAAGTGCAGAGTTTCGGGGATGTGATTTCTAGTGTTCCTTCCCTTAGCCCTTTTACTCTGTGGTTCCCATGGAGCTGCTGTAGTTGCAATCATCACAACTGTGTTCCAGACAGAAAAAAAAAGTATGGAGGGCAACCAGCATGGAGTGAAACCTGTATCAAGGCAGTAAAATTGTTTCCGAAACTAGCAGGATTTTATATCACTAGGCAGAACTATTTCACAAGACTGTATACTCCTATCTGTAAGAGAGTGTGGAAATTAGCTTTTTTGTTGTTGTTGTTTTTGCCTTTTTTACTGAGCTGGACACATGTTTGATTCCATCCAAAAAGGTGTTCTTGGATACTGGATATCAATGCTTTTTGTCTGTCATACACGGGTCAGAAGTTTTTATTTCATCGTACGTGCGTTAAGGAGCCCTTGGATGATTTTAAACAGTGAGCAGCATGATTGGCTTTAATATGTTCACAGGCAGTTTGCTGCTTATAGAATGAGTTATAGGCAGGTCAGGTGGAAGCTGGGACACCAGCTGGGGAAGGTATGCAGACTTTCAGGTGAGAAAACAGTGACCACAGTGAGATTAATAGACATGAAGAGAAGTTGAAAGAACAAAAAAATGTTCTGGAGAGAAATAAAATTTGCTGATGGAATAAAATAGGGGAGTGAGGAAAAAAGAGCCCTGAGAATGAGTGAATCCCAGAATTTTTATCTAAACAGCTTATGGGTTGTGGTTCCAGAGATGGGGGAACTCCGTGGGGGCACAGAATGTGGACATCCAGAGTGTTCTTAAATTTGCTGTGTAGAAGAATATTAGGAGAATATGTCATCATATTCAATAGCCCATTGCCTCTGAATCTGGAGGTCTAAGAATAGGGCAGGTAGGAGATGTGTAACAACTCTGAGAAATTACAGATGCAGGGGACTGTACAGCAAGTCCAATTCAATGGGCCCAGTTTCATGATAAGGCTCTCACCATAACTCTGCTGTGAAATGCAACACTTCTGCATTCTGTCATCTTCCATTCGTATCTGAATAGCAACGTCTTTTATACTTTCCAGGGATTGTGGGCACTCTATGTCCTTTGGGAAGAGAGATTTTCTAAAAAGATGTGATTCAATCACTACCACCAATAATACTAGTACTAAAAATTATTACTACTACTACTACTACTACTACTACTACTACTACTACTTGGGCAGTGAAGTGCCATCAATTTCACATTAATAATACAACTTGCTGGGGAGACGGATGAATAGATGGGGCACAAAAGATTTTAGGGCAGTGAAAATACTCTGTATATACTGTAACAATGGATTCATGTCATTATAAATTTGCCCAAACCCATAGAATGTACAATACCAACAATGAACCCTAATGTGAACCAGGACTTCAGTGGTTACGATGTGTCCAAGCAGGTTTATCAATGGTAACCATATCCCACTTGGTGCAGGGTGTTAGAGGAGGAGGCTGTCTGTGTGTTGTGTGAGAAGGCATATGAACTTTCCTCTTAGTTTTGCTGTGAACTTACATATGTGTTCTAAAAATTAAAGTCTTTAAAGAAGCTTTAAAAATAAGCATAGCTCTTGGTTAAACTAGAGATGCAGAAGGTATATCCCAGTAACTAACCGTACTCACCAGTAATAATTCCATTTTATGATTTCTTTCCCTTTGACAACACCCCCAACCACCCAGAATTCTGCCTTTTGAACATTATGGTGGGTTCTCTTTTTCATTTTCTTCCCATTCCTTTTTCCCCCTGACCTCTGCACTCCTCAAACAATTCTGTTCCATGGACATCATGATGTGGGCAGAACAGGTGGGAGTCTGGGATGGAGTGGCGTTGCCATGGCCTGGGAGGGGTGTCAGAGAGGAGCAGTCTGTGCACATTCATGCAAGGGGCAGCCTGGCTGAGGCTGTTCATCCTAAGAGATGTGTGCGAGGTGTCAACGCAAAGTGGTTACCTTGGATGTGGTATCAGAGACCAAGCAGGGGAAGGACACATTCATGGGAGAGTAGATAGGCAAAGCAGAGGGACTGACTTCAGACAGGGAGATTAATCAAATAAATAAGTGCAGCCAGTTTTCTCACTATCCAATAAAGGAGTTATAAGAAGGAGAAGACTAGGATGACCTCTGTGCCATTTGACTGAAGTTGGTGATGTCATGAATTTCAAAAAATGTGGGTGGGTATAGAAACATATGTAGGTATAAATGCATTTGTAAGTATGCATGCTGATGTGTGGGCATGTGTGTGTATGCCTTTGTTCGTATATCCCTGAACTCTGTACACAGAGAAAACCTGGGTGTAGTGATTGCCTAAAAG
Organism: Macrotus californicus; assembly: GCA_007922815.1. Taxonomy (NCBI): domain Eukaryota; kingdom Metazoa; phylum Chordata; class Mammalia; order Chiroptera; family Phyllostomidae; genus Macrotus; species Macrotus californicus. The sequence goes on along the minus strand of VMDR010013911.1, from coordinate 21,056 downwards.
CAAAGAAACAGACCTTATGTTCAGGCCTCAACTTCAAAATACTGTTTTCCATTAAGAGAGGCCTTGGGCAAAAGGCTGATTCTGGGGTTGGAGAAGGGAATACACAAGAAAAGCCTAGCACATTGTGGAGCAGAAAGCAGGGGAGTGTTCAAAGATGGTACTAAAGTCCACAGGGACCACAAGCTGAATTTTAGCCTCAAAATAATTAGTGACAATAGCATATTTACAAGACATCATATAAGTAGCAAACCATGAACATATAGAGATGTAAATAAGTACTGGAATTCAGATCAAGAAGGGAATGTTTATATGGTTTCAAACTAAAATGGGCAAACCCAAACTGGGAGACATTCTACAAAACAAATGACCTTCATTCCAACAAGTGTCAAGTTCATTAAAATCATAGAAAAGACTGACACGTGACAGCAGAGTAGAGCATCACATTCTGAAACTGACTGATCCGTTTGTTCAAAAAGGTTTTGGGACAATCGTTTAAACTTAAATAGGATGGAGGATCAGGAGGTAACAGTGTGTCAGGGTTGACTTTCTGATTTCCATGGCTGAAATTCCATTTTGTAGGAAAGTGTCTTCTTTTCTTGTAGAAAATGCATAACAAAGTAGTTAAGAGTGACGGAGAACGGGATCTGTAAGTTCCTCTCAAATGTTTCTAGAAAAAAAAGTTATTTAAACCATACATATAATTTTTTTCTAGGTGTATACATATTTTAACATTAAAAATAATAATTGTGACCCTTTTTTCTTAGTAATTTAAAATGCTTTCTTATTTTAGCTGCCATGTTGGAATTGTCTAGCATGTCAGGGGTGATGCACCACTATTTTTATGAGCTCATATTAAAGGGATAAAGTGGCCTACACATTCAGTCATCAGTATAACCTGCTCTTCACTGACGTTTTTAAAGTTTCCATGTTCTCAATAAAATGCTGACTAGGGTTAGATGGTTATTGCAAAATCAGGCTTTGCTTTTTGACTCTTAACCTGTCCAAGACACACCTGCTGAGGGAGGACTAGCTTTTACTATAGCAGCGTAATAGAAGATTCCATGAGTTTTTCCAAAAGGTGAGAGAGTTCACAGTTCTCTGGAGAATGTCAGAGCTCAGTTAGCAAAATAGAAGCAAACACTGTAAATGCCAAGATGTAATTATTGCTTACAGCTTACCTACTGTGAAAGATCTTCTGTTGTTGATACCTGAAAGAACAGGTATGCAAAGCACATAATTACCAGCTTTAGTGCAAACCCTTTTGGAGAAATTCTCAGTCAAACTGCTCTTTAGAGGAGAATAGCGAAGGGGCTTGTAATTAGATGAGCTGCTCTGTAGACATGAACCGACATAGATAATGCTGGATAATTAGTAGATAATTTTCTAGGTATTCCTGGCACTGAATGCTAAAAGCAAAATTAAGTCATGCGAAGTACTCAGAATTGCCTGTGGCCAAAGAGTTGTTGGTGTTAACTGGGAAGAGAGAGGAGCAGGTCTTTGTGCTGGAAACTGAATTACTCTTTTTCCATTGTCCAGTAATGCATGGTCTAATAACGGCCAATAACGCCGGTAATTTGGTAATTGGAAGGCAGTTAGTGGTGTGAGTTCTGTATTGGAAACAGTTCTCAGTTTTAATCACTGGTCTGAGTAATATTTAAATTGTGAGAAGGGAGATGTTTAGTAAGCTTTCTAACCATCACACGTGTGTTTTATAATTTTCAATAGCACACTTCATTTAATGAACTGCTAATTGGTATATTGATGTTTATGTTCTCAGAAACAATTTGATTGGGACCCAAACACTTAGGGTTTGGAGAGTTTCCTTTGTGTCTCTTTTCAGGAATTAAAACTGTACCTTAAGATTTCCCAAAAATGTCAGCAGTGAGACCACTTAATTACATATCTTTAATTTAAAAAAAAATGTGTTAAGACAGAGGTGGGTCAAGTGTAGGAAAAGTGAGGAAAAAAAACCTCTTGAGTGCAAATCAGCAGGAAATAACTCAAGATTTTCATTTGTTGGGATTTCTTCAGAAAAGTTTTACCTATTTCATTGGTGATACAAAGCTAATGATAGAAACCTCTGGCTGGACCCTCCTGAGTCTCCCTTACATTTGTTGGAAAAGTACATTTATTTGGTTGGAAGTTAGGAACTTTTGTTCCAGGTCCAAGTTTAGTTAATATTCCCTGCATGATCAAGAGTAGATGTTTTTATTTCCTTTCTCCTCAGTTTCCTCATCTGTACAAATAGAATAATATCCACTTCAACATAAAGCATTATTTGATGGATCATAAAAGAGAATATCCTCAATGTTAAAACTATAGAATGTTATCATCTAAGTCTTTCTGTTATTTTCATTACTATCATGATTTAGGGATGCCATGGGAAAATATAAAATCTGTCCAGTAGAAGAAATTAAAATAAATGCTTAATATATTGTGAAATGCACTGTCAATTCCAGAATCACAAGCAGCTTTTATCATTTTTAAAAGAATTTAACCCCCTTTGAAACAGCTTCTCACTTTTCAATAACTGCCTGCACCTTGCTCTTCTTCATCTTCCATATCCTTTGGGTAGATAAACCTGCCCACTCTTCTGGGCAGTATTTCCTGCACTTACCCCTTCAATCCCTCTCAGTCTCTGTTCTTATCTTTTCCCCTTTGAAGGCTACAGGAATTTCCTGTTTAATTGGCCTGTTCTCACTGCACTCTTTCAAGTGGTTTTCCAGCTAGTTTAGTTACAAAATTCTACATAATCTCTAAACTTAAAATAATTAGGTCTATAATTGTGTGCTAAATTTGATATGAACTTGCATTGGATTCCAACACAGACACTGAAGTCATGAAGCAAAGATTTTAACTGATGAACAGTTGCAGAATGGGCACACACAGTACTTGCTTTACCATGTCTTCTATGCATTGCACAGGGAGCTGCAGTGTTTGTGCCTCTGAGCCCCAGGCAATAGCTGGGGCAGAAACAGTGCTCAAAACAAGCTTACTTTGAGAACCACCAACTGGAGAGTGGGTAGAACTATTTTAAATCCCACTTCCAGCCCATCATTCATTTAGCCTTCCCACGGAAAGCTGGTCAGTGGGGTGTGAGACCTTGGTGTGACAACATCCCATGAGCCCTGCAGGAACAGAAGGTCTTCCCACAGAATCTATGCTGCATGTGCATCTCCATGTGACCTTGTCGCCTGTGGACAGGGTTGGGACATCTTCTTGGTAATGAAATTGGGGATGGGTGGACTCTTGGAATAAACGTTGTCCTTATTTATCCATTTAGAGCCCCAACAGGAGCTGATCAGAACATCATCCAGTTAGGGTGGTTTATATGAAGGGACACTTGTTCTTTGTGTTTCCAAAGCCTTTTTTATCCCAGTTAAGTTTAAAGATATAATGAGTTTGACACTATTTTTATCCCCCAAATCAAAATGAAACAAAATACTTTTGTTAGTGTTTATAGATAAAATTAAATCCTGGGGGCATTGTCAGAACAATTCAGGATGTGCTGGATGTCCCGTGCCTAGAAAATAAGATCTGTCCCAAGGGAAAAGGAAGTCAATGTTTGCATCGTGCCCATCATGGCCTCCCAACAACCATTTGGGCAGTTTGCTTTTCAGTTGCTTACAATGTTATACTAGAATGATAAGTCACCAGAAATTGGTAAAACTGTCTGACTCTGTCCAAGCTCCTGTAACAAAATACTATGGACAAGGTGGTTTAAACAAGAGACACCTTTCTGGAGGCTAAGAAGTCAAAGTCAAGGTGCCTGCAGATTCTGTTTCTGGTGAAGGCCCTCTTCTTGCCTTTAAGAGAGCTGCCTTCTAACTATGTGCTAACACAGCTGAGAGAGACGCTCTGGTCTCCCTCTTCTCATAAAAACACTAATCCCTTTGTGGGAATGCCACATTCATGACCTCATCTAAACCCAATCACTTCCAAAGGCCCCCACCCCTGACATCATCATGCTGGGGTAACGTTAGGGCTTTAACATGTGAATTTTGGGAATAGGACACACACATTCAATTCCATAATAGGGACTTTTAAAGTTAATTTAAACCAAATTTGCTATCGATTATGACAATTTGTTATGAAAAGCCATCTGTGGGAAGGAGATTTTTTCCTTCCCTTTAGCTGATCAAGTGAGTTGTATGGAGTTGTGGGAAGGTCACAGGCACATTGTCCTGAGGTTGAGTGGTTTAGGTTCTGGGAATACAGAGTAAAGGATTAAAAAGGGGAAGTGTGACCTGGGAGCTCCCACCGGGAGGCAAGATCTCACCAGCTGCTAATCCACTTTAATGCCCCCCACCACAGCTGGACTCCTGCCCAGCCCTGGAGGAGTTGGAGTACCTGTGATCTCAGGTAAGAGGTCCTATCCTCAGATCTGTCCCTGGTCTCCCTTCAGAGTAACAACCAGGTAATTGATGTTTGGTGGCCTCAAGGAGTTAAAGATGACTCCACCATGGCTCCTGCAGCTAAGGGGCCAGCTGGTCATTTCTGCCCTGGATTTCATTTCACCAAGAGGTTAAAAAGCAAGGCATGTAGAAAAATAAATCCCTGCTGGTTTGTTGTTGTTGTCCTGGAGGGACAGATTGGAAGCATACTCCTAAGTGGTGTGAAAGCTGGTAAAGCCAAACTGCTTTTTCCCCCTTGTTTTCCTTTTCTACTTTCCATGTCAGGTTTTTCCCCCTGCTTTTTATTAAAAACAATCGAACGTTTTTTGGAGATGCCTCTTGTGTCAGCAATTTGACAGATGGCCTCCTGTACTTCACACTGTATGTACACAATTCTGTGGCCTTAGTTTATACTAGGTCCGTTCCATTTCAGGACTGGTCGGGGTGATCCTTTCCTCCCATCAGGAGTCCTCTGTTGGTAGCTTCGTGCCTGCATGTCCCAGCAGCCTTGGGCTCCCACTGGGCTTCCCGCTGAACAGGGGGAGATAGAAGGTATGGTACCTACTGCTGATCAGAGAAACATTGGCCTGAGTTTCAAGTTTTGTTCCTGGTGGCCTGGGCCGCTGTGTCTGGGTGATGGTGTTGCTGTGCACTGTGATGAGCCGGGCTGTGTTCTCAGCATTACACATGCCCTAACTCATTTAATCACCACTCCAGTCAAAGAGGTAGACCTTATGCCTAGTTTATATACAGGGAAACTGAGACACAGACTAACTAATTACACGAAGCTCCAATTCCTAATAAGAGTAGTGCTGGACTGTGAAGTCAGGTATGATGATCCCAGAGTCCAAGCTCCTAACCACCCCATCAGGCTGTTGATATAATATTCAAAGTTCAAGCCACACAGTGCTATGTGCTCACTTTTTTATTCTCTTGGTAAAAAAAAATACATTGAGTTTCCTCATGCACTTAGTTAAGTCAGTCTACAACTCCACCCTGATTCTCCTTAACTTTTTTAGAGTCAGCACCGCTAACAAATTATTGAGAAGAAGACGAAGTGGAATCCTAGTTCTAACCACAGGTTAGTGCCAGTTTCTGTGCAGCCCTCCTGCGGGGTTCTGGGCTGCTGGGGCTTCTGGGAAAGTCCCAGGGATGAGGGTGTGACCGAGAGAACTCAAAACCTGTCCACACTTGCATTTCAGGTTGTGAATGAATCACATAATGTTTTCCTTTCTTCCCAACAAATTATTCCAATACAGCAAGAGCAACTCTTTCTTGTCAATAGGAACTTCAAAGAAAAAATTTAGAAAGATAAGAAGGTATGTGTTAAAAAAATGGTCTATGCATTTTCAATGTTCATAAATCATGTAAATTGTTATTCTCAGCCATAAGTAATTAATTTTCTTGCATTTTTAGGTAAGCAACAATATGTTATAGTTAAATAATAACTAGTAATGATTAATGAATTAAAACTAATTAAACAATAAACTCTAATATTAATTGTAAGAAATTGAAGTTGAATGAGGGATGTACATTCCAGATTCACTTGTTTTATCGTATAAATACTCTTTGCAGTTCTATGTGACTTAGGGAGGCGTGAAGCCCAGTTGAGGATGAAAGATAAAATTGGGGAACAAATTATCGGAGCCCGAGATAACTAAAAAGTAATGTACATACCTTGCAGACAGTGCTCATGGAACTTAAACAATAGGATGTCTTCCTAAACTGCCATGACTGCAGGCACAACATGCTTGCTTCCCTCCACCCCGTAAAGCAGGATGCCTCAGTCTCAGCGGTTTATGGTTCTGCTCCCTGAGGGAGAAAAACAGTCCAAGCCACTGAACTCAGTGCTGGTCTCTGGTCTCCTGACTTGCTTTGTCTGGTAAGAAGTGAGCAAAGTTTAAAAAAGGAAAAGAAAAACAAAGGAAGTGAGCAAAGTGCCATCAGGCAGACATCACTAGGGCCCAGCTCTTACCCCTATAGGCTCTCTCTTCCTCGTTCTGTTCATGGCAACCCTTTGCTGTATTAGATTCACTGCCCTTTTAATGGTTGCTCATTGCTCTCAGGAACTGGCCCCAATCCCTATGCTGACCACAGGCCCATTTCAGGTAGAGCCATATATGGTAATTATTGACAATACGCCACTTAACTGAGGATAGAAAGTCTTCTCTGAAGAATGATTAATGGAAACCTGAGGGTTAAGAATAAACGTTACTAACTTGTTATAAATTATCCTGGAAATGGCACTAGAGTGTCATTCTGGTCTGGACAGCATGCTTGGCACAAAGGCATCTGGCTGGGACTGGATGACATAAGACTTGTGAATGATGTTAAACCTCTTGAGTTGCTAAAATGTTTTAACTTGGTATCATAACTTAATCATCTATGTTATGATTAATTGTGTGTGTTGAGGGGGTGACTAATATTTAAAGTGTTTAAGGAGTTTCTCTGTGATGACAATTTCCAGAAATAATCATTTTTTCCCAGAAAATAGAGATTTGATCATCAAATGAATTTATTGCAGTAATTAAAATGCCTGCATTAGATAACTATAAAAGTTGTTTATTTCATTATATTAAAAATAGCTCACATACAGCATGTATAAACAAGCATTTTCTAGCTTCCTGATATCTGTTGGAAGCACCTCCACTGGGATGTCACTGGAATTGCATTGTCCTTCAGAGTAGCCCTGTCCCCACCCCCCCTTCCTGTGCAGAGCCCTGGTGAATGCCTTTGTCCCTGGAAATGCAGGAGGCTCTTCCTTGTGCAGCGAAACACAACCTCATGCTATTAGTAAATAGTAAACCCCTCAAAATATATTAATTGCTGCTCCATTGGCTTGCCTATTTAAAAGAAGAATCCAAATCAATTTCAACATGTGAGGGAGTGTTGGATTGAAAATTTGACAGTAGAATTTACAACTGTATATATTAATAAAATAAGTTTTCTTTTAGTCAAGAAAAGGAGATGATTATGTCCCACAATGGTCGATCATTGTTCTTTGGAAAGTATTCAAGGCTTAGGTGTTTTAGGAAGAAGAAAGGAAGGGAGGACGCCAAACTGCTCTTTCCTAGCTGACAGCAGATTATAAAGAAGTTGTCGTTTTCAACAGGTTCTTTAAAATAAAGTGAGTCCTGGTTTTAACAGTCTCATTAAAAGGAAGCACCAAAAGCCGGGGCACTGACTGTTCACATTTCCTTGTCACCTCCACCCCGCCCCCGCAGGCTGGGTGAGTTCTTGGCTCGACCCCAGTAAGATGCTTCCAGAGAGGCTGTGACAACTGTTGACTGATGATTTGTTTTGTCAACCTGTCAGAGTAATCCAATAGCTTGCTAATTTAAGGCAAGGTCTTTATTTGAAAACATCCAACATGTTTTATTATACACATCTGTGTCAGAGACTACCCTGCCAACATACAAGTTCTGCTCATTTCAATGAATCATCGATGTGAGAGTATCAAGAGGAAAATCCGCTTGAGGGTTTGGGCAGCAGCAGGTTCCTGACATGCAGAGACACAGGGAGTGCCCAGGGCACTCACTGGCATTCCTGGGGGGTGTTAACGACTGTAAGCCTGTCAAGAATGTGTCTAGTTTACACAGAAAAGACAACTCATCGGGTTAATCAAAAGGTGTAACATTTCCTACAGGTGAGCTCCACTGATCAAGGGACAAAAAGAACTTTTGTTGCCACTTGGGGAAGACGCATTGTGGATTTAACCTGTACTTTGATGGGAGCTTTGAAGCTTTCTAGAGGCTTATTACGGGGTCTGTGTTGTGGGAGGCTGGGCTGGTCTTTCCTGAGGTGACCAAGTTCTTCAAAGTGACAATACGGTGACCAAAAAAATGCCAGAGAGAAGAATTGCACAGGGCTTGTGGGTCAACATGGGGCCAGTGAAGTCACAGAGCGGTCACACCTCTTTTCCTTCTAAATCTAATCTTTTTACGACAGAAATTCATTACATTTAAGAGTGCACTTTGAGAAGACACATGTTACTTAGTGTTAATGGGGCCTGGAATTATTACAAGTACAGACTAATTGAAGGATGTTCTTCGTGGCTTTACCACGAACAGGCCTGCCCTGTGGTCTCTGCTGGGGTGCCAGCAGCAGGGAGCTCAACAGAGCCCCGGAAATTGGTCTCTGCCTTTTGAGTCAGCTCAGTGCACCCCATTCTTCAGGATGACTGTGAAATCTTGCAGAACCTTCTTAGAAAAGTCAGGTTGGCTCAAGAGAAATCAGCTCATTGCTACGGCACAGTAGCAGTCTTCTCTGCCCTGGACACCCTTGGGGGTAGAATTTGGAGGGAGTGTGGGGAAGGTGGAAGCCAGATGGCCTTCTCTCTCGTTTATCTGTAACACACATGGCAAGTTCCTCTGCCCATCCTGACTGTGCTCTGGTTCCATTTCCAACCCCCAACACCACACTCTCTTCTGGTGGGTGTGAGTAGTTAATTTTACACAAAACTGACTGGATTTGCAAAAACTAATAATATTACAAGAGTGGTTATCCAAGATTCAATCCCTTGTAGGATAACCAAGCACAGATTCTGCTTTCTTATTGTTAGCCCGGGATGATCTCTCTGTAAATGGAGAGCATGTACTGTTTGTTTCCTCTTCGCATTATTTTTGCACAAGTTAGACAAGAAAATTTACTAGATTTGCAGTTTCATTCAGTAACTAATCATCAGACAGCACTGTGTGGAAGTATAAAGCAGTGAATGAGGCTGAGTGTTTTAAGATCGACTGCCTGAGCAATGGCCCCTGTCTAAAGCAGATGTTGGGTCAGTACAATGGAGGCAGGAGGTGGTCCCCAGGACACCGCACTGTGGGAAATTCACAGAAATTGGGACAGGAAACAGACAAATTATGTATTACGATACATCTAGGCATTTCCATCTTTTCAAATGCACCATTAACTAAAAGGCCGTCTAGGGTTTCCTCCAAGGGCACTATATCATCAACAATATGTAAATGTTGTCTTTGTCAGTTTATTTTTCCAGGTGAAAACTCTTCCTGTCTGTGAAAGAACCCTTTGTGGCCTCAGCTCCCTGGTTTGCAATAAAATCAGAAGGGATCAAGTTCCTGTGAAAAATGTGCTGTCTAAACTTCAAATCTGAAATCAACTCGTCTGAGCATGGGGATGATAAACAGATACACTTAAAGATACTTTTGTTCTTATTAAATTCTAGGAAGGGATGGTCAGGGGCCTCTTCCCCCCATAGGCACAGGGTAGACTGTGAGAGAATGTTCTGCTGTCTGTTAACGTGAGACTGTGCTTCTTCATCGGAAGGTAAACACGGACTCCTGCTTTGCAGTATAGAAGATAGTTTGTTTCTCTTCTTCATAAATCATATTTATGGTGATGATTTTCCACCAAAGCAGCCACAATCCATTCATTGGATCCCTTTACTATCAGAGCTAATTTTTTCATCAGAGGAAACTAGGGAACACTGGTGGCATTTCATATACCCTGGATGCTTTCAGAGAGCAGAACTTGGCTGGACAACATATGTTCTAGAAAACAGGGACAAAGGGATTTATTTACAGCCAGATGGCTTCTCTGGTTGGACGTGTTTAATTATATTATTTTAGATGAGTCAGAATCTTAGGACAAAGGCTCGAAAGCTGATGTCATATTCATGTTGTGTGTTTGCTACATATTTATCTCTGATCAGTGTCATTGTCATGCACCCTATTCTTTCAGCCTCAGTGACTGAGTGCTTAGAAAAGAACAGGGGAGACTCCTCACTGGTCAGGAAGCTGAGCCTTCTTTAACCCCTCTCTCCTCGAACCCCCTCACTAAAAGAAAGTAGCATCTGCAGTTGGGCTTCAGCAGGAGCAGAATCCAGTCAGTGTGTCCAGGGCTGACCACCTGACAAGGGAAAAAGGTTCTGCCCCAGGTGTCTGGGTAATCCTGGTCACTCAGAATTCCCACTCCCACTGGAGTCACATGGGAAGGTTGCTCAAGCTCTGCATGAGAGGCACAGTCTAAGAGGGAGTCTTCACACATAGACCACTTTGACAGAATAGAGTGAAATAGGTTGTAATTAAATGCAGCTTTTTAATTTACAAAGAACAGAGTATAGGTAATGAATTTGATGGAAGGCTTCAGTTCCCCCTTCTATTGCTTTGTGAAGAAGGACTCAAAAGTGCCTGGTTTTAGTGTTGTCTGTGTTGAATTTATTGTAATATAAACAATGAACTATATGATTTAAAAATTATAATAATTGGATATGGACAATAGGTTATGCCTAAGTTTAATATACACAATGGCTTTTCTTCAAACCTCAGAAAATCCCTGTGAGATTAGTAGTGTTGTCAGCAGTTTCCAGGTGAAATTGAACTTTAAATAATTTGCTCTCCATTTCTGTAAGGTATACGAAGTAAACACCAAGTATGAGCTCTGCATCATCAGAAAGCACTTCCCCTGCCTCTGAGAGTTGTGAGTGCTTGGGGAGGCTGCCACATGGATGCTAAACACCATCACCCACTTTAATAGTGCAGTAGTGATCAGTAGGGAGAGAGCAGACACTCAGTAGCCAGACAGCCTGGGGTCCAATCCCTGCTCTGTAGGCCAGTGTGATGTCCAGGGAGATTCTCCCTCTCTCTGTGCCTTCACTTCCTCACCTTTGAAATGAAGGTTAGTCATTATCCCTGCTGCATAGCTCTGTTCTCCTGTGGAGGAGATCACTGAGCACTCTGGCCACGCCTGGTCAGCCTTCTAGAAGAGTCGTCTGTAAACACACCTATAATGCATTGGTAGAGGCACAGCCTCATGGCACTTTGCTAATTGTATAGTCAAATTTATTAGTATATATACTGCTTTGTATTTTGAAGAATTTCATGCAAATTTCATAAGGGATTATGCAAATTCTACTTAATCATCTATAAACATTGACTGAGCACTTGAGCTTTATGCCAGTGGCATAAAAAACTGCTCTCTTGCTCAAGAAAGGACAGCGAATGAAATAGGAGCCTCAATTGAGTTTGGTGACTAAGGGATGGAGGCAAAAAGCACAGACGACAGAGACCCAGAGGAGCACTGAACCCCATCAACAGAAGGTTGTGGGTGTCAACTCAACACCAACAGGAATCCCCAGTTGAGGGTGTGGGGAAGAAGGGAAATTTAGTCAGTGCAAACAGCTCCATTGAGACAGGTCAGCTCTGCTCTGCCTTGGTGAGCTATCTTTGGTGTTTCACCTTCGGTGTTTTAGCTCCAGTCGGAGAAACAGTGTTCAGTTTAGTGGAAAGGGAAAGTGTGCTCTCAGAGCCAAAGGGGAGCTGACATACATAGAGAGTGGTGCCCATCCATGCTCCCTGATTGGTAAATGAGGACTCTGAATTCTCATAGTTTAATTTATTCAAAAGGCACTGTTCTGATTGGTCAGAATGGAGCTACTCTGATTGGTCAGTGAAGAAGCTGATGAGAATATACCTGCATGGCCCTGATTGAATGGTGAAAGCCTCAGGCTGTTGATTAAAATAAGATTCCAGGAACTCCTTTATAAGGATTGGCTCTGATGGAAGGAACATCACGCAGGCAAGGCAGTTCAGAGCAGGAAGCAGCTAATTTTGTGCAGGCTTCTCTCTGAAGTGCAGTTTGAATGAGAGACCTCTATGTGAAAATGGCTGCTAGGCTCTGTTTTTTTCTTTTTTTTAATTTGAGGCCAGTTAGCCACTGGGAGCTCTTCTTTCTTAAGGTTCATGGCCCCTTAGCCTGGTGGTGGAAGTAGAAACTCAGTGAAACTTTCTGGGAGAACTCCACACTGAGTCCTGGGGTATAAGAGGAACCAGACACATGAGCTAAAGATGCAGGTTGGTTATCTAGAGGCAGACATGGAGATGGGCCTTGGCGAAGAAAACATTCACGAGGGTCCAGACCGGTGAGAAGAAGAAGGAGGAAACGGTTGAGTAACGGGAGCAGTCACCCTGTGATGTAGAACTCCTTCCTCCCGAGTTCCAGCCAACTCAGAGGCTGCTCTGGGAGTGTGTTTCTCATTAGAGACTGCTGTGGGGTTTGAATCCCACTGGGACACAGAATGCAGGCTGCCCCAGGAAGTATGTGACCTCTCAGCTGAGGCAGCAGGCGCTTCCCTGTAAGGGTCCTTGAGAAGTCAATGCATCTTCAGGTTGACCACAGTCCACCCCTTGCACTGTGCAGATCTTTCTCTTGAGACACATTCAGAACCTTCAGGACTCGGATGGGCCTCCCTACAACTGAAGGGATATGTAAGAGAGAAAAGTTTGCAGGCAAACTAGAGGCCTTACCAAAGAATGCAATGGATAACCATCTGCTTCCTCCTCCACTATCCATCTAAATCCACTCAATCTCTGCATCCACTTCTTTCAGCCTTGGCAGTTTAGCTGGTGGCATGACACAGATCCTCATCTCCAAAGGACATGGCCCCTGGTCACCATGCCCTTCTCAGGCCAGTATTGTTGTACCTCTCCAATGAGAGTCAAAGCTGGGCAATTTTGTAACCAGCAGCACTCAGGTAGAAAGCCTGACTTCCATTCTCTTTCTCTCTTCCTCTATTGTGAAGCATCAGCTCTCTTGTGCTGATCAGGGCCAGTTACCCCTGTCTACATGGTAACACATTTACTTGTTGGATTCTCCTTGAACACAAGCCCAAAGTGCCCAGGACATTCAAATTTCATTGGAAATCTCGCTTGATCCTTTGGCAAAAGTCTGCTCTCTTGGGAACAAGAACCTCTTTTTGGAGCCCAGAGTTGTGGGGATTGGTCATTGTAATTGGTGGTTAGAAAACTCATACCCCTAGAGTCCAAACCCATGGATTCTCCCTGTTGGTGACACAACATGGGCTAAAGATCTTTGGTTCCAGACACACAGTGCTCTGGAGGGTGGCCCTCCATCCTCACATGGTGTTTCTACCAAGCTGACACTCAGCCATTCCAGCTCTCTTTGGAGAACAATGGCCTCTGGATGATGTAATATATAACATGTCTATGGACCCTTTAGTCTTGGGCTCATACCTGTAACTCCTCTGCTGAAAGCATCACCCTAATTTAGTAATGTATTCTATGAGATTTGGGCCAGTGGGACAAATCCTCCGTAACCCCAGCATAGTGGTGCTGGCTGAGGGTTTGCAGCAGCAAAGGCAAACACATCCAGAATATTGTTTATCCCTATGAGAATGAACTGCTGGTTCATCAACGTGGATGGGGCCCAAGTTAGATAACCTGTAGCCATTTGGTCTCTGGAATGTTGTCTTATCGGGCTTCAAGGTTGTTCTCTGAGACTTAAATTTGACATCAGAGACAACAAAAGCCAGGTCAGCCTTGGTCCGTGGACTCTATGCTCTTTGCACCTGCATAAGGTCAATCTGTGCCATTATGACACATTGTTCATGTGTCCATTGTGTTAAGCATTGGGACTGGTGAAGACAGAAGGACACTGTTTCTAGCTGACCAGGTCATTTTCTCTACTTTTTAAAATCATCTCCTTCATAGGGAATGATTTCTGATGGAAATTAATATGTGATGCATAAATCTTCAAATTTGATGCCCACTCTCATGTATTCATCCCCATGCTTCTGCCACAGTTCTTACCTGATCTCCCAACCTTTTTATTTCCAGGTTATGACCAGCTAGCTAGTCTACTGGCCACTGCCTGTGACTCCACAGATATTTCCTTGAGCTACTTTTCTTTACATAGTAGGAAACCACTGTGTTTACTGCTGAAGTAATTTCTACTGAGATCATGTTCCCTTTCTATACCTGAGTGAGAATGGAGTGCAAGAGCTGTCTATTTTTGGCACAGATTCAGGAATACATCCATAAATTAAGTGCAAGTTTTTCTTTCCTTCTTGAGCTGGTCACATGATCTCCCACAGAGCCTTAGGGGTGTGCTAAGGTAGAGGCACTAGTACAACAACGTTGAGTGACATCACAGTCTAGGCAACTTGCTCAAGCACTTTGTTCCTGTGCATGTTCAATCCCAGATTTACTGTTGCCATTGGATAAATTCTTACTGAACCTTCCTGACCTGGGCCCTCAGTGGATCTGACAAGAGTCAGCTCATGCTAAGCATGTAGACCTCTACATGCATGGTCACTCAATGTCACAAAGCCAGGCATTCCATCTCTGCCAGAAGCCAGTAAATCACCAACTGTTTTGGAAAAGGCATATAATTTTCTGCTACAAATGCCATGGCCTGGCTTCAGAGCCCTGGGTTCTCTGACATTGTAATTTTTAGATTCAGACATGCTGCATATTCCACAAAGCATACTTTCTCATCACTATATGCAGTCTGACAGATCGGTGGCCTCAGTGAGAGGACCACATTTTGCTCCACAATCTAGACTTGCTGCAGGGCTCTCTCTTGCTCCAGGCCCATTCACTGATGGTACTTTTGTGAGTCGTTAGTTTATGGGAAAAAGTTTTCTAAGGGATGGAATATGCTCCTTACAGGAACTGAACAGGCCTACCAGGCATTGTGCTTCTTCTTTCACAAGAGGAAATACAGGTGCAAAAATTTGTTTTAGCACATTTCTGACCATCAGTCTCCTAAAATATTTATGGATGTAGCAGGTCTCTAAATATTTGGATTCTTTTTCTACAGACTTTGGAAACTTATTGTTTACCAACCACCTTTCTATATACTAGCTACCTTTTACTCCCCTGGTGAGGTCAGCATAATGTTATCCACGTCAAAGCAATCAGGATTCTCTGGACTACATGGCCACACAGGATGGTATAGTTAATGTAGGACTGGGGAAAATGTACATGCATATTGTGGTTGACTGCATGTGAAAACAAACTGTCTCATCTGGTTTTCTGAATGAAATAGAAGATAAAGTACATGCTTGCGAAATTACTGTCCCAAAGCAGTGTACCTGAGACCACATGTACCTGCTGTAGCAAACATGCTATATCTAATAGAGTGACTGATATTGGCTTAACTGCCTGGTTGAACTTGTGGTAGTCTATATCATTCTCATGTTCCATACATTTTTTATAGCCAGACTGGCCAATTAAATAAATATATGAGGGATCTTTGAGACAATTGTGTCTTTCTGGTCCTTAACATTGGCTCAGATTTTCATCATGGCTTTTGAGATGCAATATTATTTGATTTCCTATCTTGATTAGGGATGATGAGGACTGGCATTTACTATGTAGTATCTACTCCACAAACCAAGGGCCTGTATTGAAGGTTATACCAACCACCATGTTTGTCAATCTGACTATATATTGGGTCACTATGGAAATGAGCACCAAATGTGTTCATTAACCTACTAGATTCATTGCAATTTGGATGTTGGACATGATTTTGTTTATTAACTAACAATTTAGGCACCCACTCTAATGTAGGAAAGGCATGAAGACATTTTGGGTCTTCATATCATTATTCCATGCAGTGTTTTCAACCACTGTCACAATAGCTGGGTGTTTCTCTTTCCCCAAAGTGCAGTTATCCAGGAAAATGGCTAAAGGCCTCTTGAGGAAAGACAGGAAGAATTATCATCATGTGTAATTGTCATGTTGTTGGAAGGTCTTCAGTCCTGGCACCAGATTTCCTCTCCAGTTCTTCAGTTTTGGTTCCGCAAATGGCCCAGTTCTGAAAATTGGGCAAGAGATCAGGACTTTAAAAAAAAAATTGACATGGATATCCTCAGTCTCCAGCCATCTTCCTTTAACAAATTCCACTTTATAATCTGATTAGTGCCTTTGCCAGCAGCCCATTTGGGGCTGCTGTGTTCTATGAAGCATTTCAGTAATACTCTGGGTCAGGCCCTCTAGGATGCCACTTCAAACTGCTAGTTGTTAAGAAAAGTGCCATCTCTTAGCACAAATGTCTGGCCTCTATTGTTTCAGGGTCATCCCCTGTCATCCTGTCATCCCCTTCACTATCAGTGAGAGAAGCTCTATATCATCTTCTGTCATTAGCCCAAGCTGCTGGATGAGAGTTACTACTGGATATTTTAGTGACACATTCTCCTTCTCCCCAGAATATTCCTTATAGCTTTGGAGAAGATTGAATCCTCTTGGGAAAGATTGAGCCTTCTTGGAAAAATGGTGAGTCAGCTGGCTGTACATAGTATATCCATCCCAGCATGCCTACTTTCTAAGCCTTTTAATTCCACCCTCTGTATTATGCCACAGAAATCCTGGCATCTCAGCTACTTTCAGACTGGGCTATTGCTTTGCTCAGGCTTCAATGATATATTCTAGCAGTAAGTATGCACAGTTCTGTGGGGCTCTTGCAAAGGCATTAAATTTCATATGTAGGCAAAATGCCCCTAAGCCAATATACTCTCCCCCATCAATTTTGTGTTCTGGCTTCTTCATCAAACGCCTTCCAACTCTAATACTAGGTGGATTCTTTTGGTCCTGCTAGTACAAGTGGCAAGGTCTTTGGGATTTAATCTCTTTCTGTAAAAATTTCCACAAACTGGGTGGCTTAAAAAAACAGAGATTGTTCTTTCACAACTCTGGTGGATAGAGGTCTAAAATCAAAATATCCGCAGGGCCATGCTCCCTGAATGACTCCTAGTAGAACCTTCCTTACTCTTGCCAGTTCCTGATGGTGACCATCAGTCCTTGTTTCCCCTTGGCTTGTGGCTGCATCTTTTCACTCTGCTTCTGTTGCCATCTAGCTTTCTCCCTGTGGGTGCTTAATTCACATGGTGTTCTCCTCCTTTCATAAAGACACCAGTCACACAGGTTTAGGTAGGGTCTACCCTAATGGCTTCATCTCAACACATTATGTCTGCAAACATCCTATTTCTTAATAAGGTCAAATTCACGGGCATCAGGAGTCAGAACTTCAACATATACTTTTGTGGGGCACAATTCAACCCATAATACCTCTTAGAGGCATCTCAGGAAAATGGCCATAGTCTCTTAAGGAAAGATAGAAAATTGCTATCATGCATAGCTGTCATGTTTTTGGAAGGTCTTTCACATCTGGAAACTGATCACCTCTTCAGCTCTTGGATTCTGGCTCTGAACTCAAGGTGAGTTACACTGGAACTGAAGCCTTGTAGATGCAGTGGACAGGATGGACAGTGACAGCAGATCCTGAGAGAGCAGCAAATGCCTTGAGTGGAAGAGGCTTCTATGTTGTCTTTCAGCACAGAGAGGTATGCAGCCCCAGACTCAAGAAAGATGGAGCAAGCCTGCAGATTCTGAAGGGTCAGAGGCATCTAAGGAGTGAAAGTGTTTGGGACCATCTTCCAAAATGCCTTCAGTCCGTGGGTTAGTGTAATGAACTGACTGTGTTTCCTAACCTTCCTCCCAATTCATTTATTGAAGCCTTAGCCTTCAGTACGATAGTAGTAGCAGATGGGGCCTTTGGAATCTGATTAAGTTCGTGCGAAGTAATGTTGGTGGGTTCCCCATGATGAGAGAGACCAGAGCTAGCTCTCTTTCTCTCCATGTGCACACCAAACAAAGGCCATGAGAGGGCACAATGAGAAGGTGGCTGACTGCAATCCAAGAAGAAAGTTCTCACCAGGAGCAAAACGAGCACCTCTATCTGGAATTCCCAGCCTCCAGAACTGTGAGAAACAACTGTGTGTTGCTTCAGCCACTTGCCCAGTGGTATTTTGTTATGGCAGCCTGAGATGACTAAGACAGTCAGGGTCCCAGAATTTTTCAATCAGAACCTTAATCTCGGCAGAACAGAACAAGTGTGGTTGGATCTTTCTTTCTTTCTTTCTTTCTTTCTTTCTTTCTTTCTTTCTTTCTTTCTTTCTTTCTTTCTTTCTTTCTTTCTTTCTTTCTTTCTTTCTCTCTCTCTCTCTCTCTCTCTCTCTCTTCTTTTTCTTTTCTTTTGTCTTTTCTTTTCTTTGAAATTCAGCCAGACTCTTAGGTCTTGTCTTTAGTATTTAGTGTGTTCTTTCCACCTCCTCCAAGAGATGATAGATTCTTTGTATTCATCCAAGAACTCTGGCTGGCCTTCACACAGCTGCGCTCCTCTGTTGTTCCTCATCTCCCAGCAGACCATCAGTGGCACTCAGCCATGGTGCTCCAATCCCATGTCCTTGTGCCTACTATTTCCACCACATATCACGAAAGCCTATTCTGCACAGGCAAGTCCCTTCCCTTCCACTGGAACCGCCCCCCCCCCGCCCCTTGTCACTTCTGTGCTATTGAAACAGTTAAACTCCACTTTGAATCATGGCTTATGTGGTTGGCACAGGAATTATGCCTCACAAGATCAAATCTTTACTAATACATCCTGTGTTATACATTTGGCATACTCAGTTTTATATGACACCAAGTATCAGTCCTATTCTACCATGATCATTCATCAAGATGAATTACTGCCTGAGTAATTTAAATGGACTTAATTTTTAGATATCACTGAAAATATACTTTTGGATATGACCTAACCATATTAAATTAATACCCAAGAAGCCAGCTCCTTTTCCAAGTCTCTCAAACTCAATCTGTAGATTACCCCTTCATTGTGTTAGTGAAGAGCTTGTCTCGCCCACTCTGGGATTCTGAGAGGGAAAGAATATGTTCTTCTCGTTTGAGACTCTTCCCTGAGAAATGAGTTACTCATCGCTGGATGTCTGCCATCTAGTAAACCATGCAAATCTGGAGATCTTGGAAAGGGTTTTCAGTGATTTTTAAGGAGAGAGCGGCTCCTTATCTTTGAAAATGATAATTACTCTGAAAGAGGAAATACATTCTTCCCCAACAATAAATAACATTCATACTTTTCTCCTGTCGGGAGATTTGCTTGTAAATTTGGAGGTGCCAAAACTAATCCTTGACAAAGCGACTTGGGGAATTCCCAGAGTGAGCTGGGAAGTGGTTAAAGCTGCATGAGTGCTTATTTCATCGAGTACACCCTCCTGCAGGTTAACGCTTAATTCCACCTCATCGTGTTTCTGAAGGATACCTGTTCCCCTGAAGAGAGTTCCAGCAAGTGTTCTCTTCCTCACTTCAAACCTGAAGTCCCTGAAGCAGACCAGGAAAGGCGGACTAAAATAGCTCATTACATTTATTTAAATATTTCTGAATGGGGAGTCCATAACCTCTAGATAGAGTGAAAGTATGTTTGTAAGTATGCACACACACACACACACACACACACACACACACCCTTCCATACCATATAATAAATGTTATCAGATGAAGGAGAAAGAGTGTATTGAATGGGGAAATCTGAGAATGATGTTCTTATAAACTTCTTTAGAGCCAAGAGAATATCAATCACATGCCTGAGTTCACCACACCACTGCTGTTATTCTTCGGATCACCTCTTTCTTCACTGTTGCTATGGCCCTCATGAGCATTACACTAAAAGATCTGAGCATGAGAAAATGAAGAAAGCAGGCAGAATTTTTCTCTTGCAAGGAATTCTCTCTGGGGTCCTGCATCTCTATGAGAAAGACAATGATGCTCTGAGTGTAAACCTGCATCACACATGGCCCCAAGCATTTTATACTCATAGGACATTGTGGCATGTATTATATTCATCCCCATTTTACATAGAAAGCAGAAAAGATTATGTACTTTGCCCCAAATTCTAAAGCTTGTGTCTGGTGGAGGAAGGATGAACCTGGGTGGCTGTGAAGGTGTCCTCACGTGCTTTCCATGCTCTGAGGACACCCACTGGATACGAGAGTTTCAGGGACCCATCAGCACAGAGGCAGGAAAGGTGTGTTCCCAGACACTGAATTCTCATCCAGTCCATTGGTGACACAAGTGCCCTCCCTCTCTCTTGGCCATGGCATGAGAAACTTTCTGACTAAGGACAGCAAGCTGATGTGTGCAAACAAGACCCTGACATGGGCATGGCAGGAGAAAGACTGTCACCGAGCCCAGGATAGGCCAGGCTGCGGGCAGAAGGCACTGGGGGACGAATGTACCCAAGAAGGAGAATTCCAGTACCTTTAAGGTGTTTTGTTCTCTATCACTACCACTCACAAACAACTGCCACGGTGTTCTCCATCGCCTGGAAGATGGAGGCGGTGGTGCAGAATCCAGCAGGTGCTGATTCTGGGGAGTCGTTACCCTGGGTTCACTGTCACTGCTGGCAGGTTGACACAGTTTCTTCCAGTAGTCTCCAAGAGGATTTTTAGTCAAAGGAAGGCATGATTTTTGAAGTTGCTTCCTTTTTCCACCTGCTAACTGCCAGGAACTTCCACATACAGCCCATGTTGTTTTTCTTATTAGAGGAAGTAGAAGCTCAGGCTGTGGACTTTCTCTGGGATCCGGATGAGTTGTGGCTGGTTCAGCTCCTACTAATTACAGAAAGGCCTACCCTTATATAAGGTGCAGAAAGCACCTCCCAATCTTCCCGAATGAAGCCTGTTGCCTTTGCTCTGAATTTCTGCCTGGTGTGGCCTCTTCTTGGGTTTAAAACCACAGCTCTCCCTTTTTTCTCAGTGAACACTCATGGTAACAGGAGAAGGCTATTATCAAGTGCTGGATTCCAAAGAGAGACGTACTCTTCCTGACACAATGGGAACATTCCAGACTACGGTAGCAGAGCAGGTTTTGCATAAGGGATTGCATTATGTTGTGCATGTTTGAGAGATACCCAAGCCATATGAGCTCCAAGACTTGATAATTACACTGGTGAGCTGATAAGTTATTCTCAGTACAGAGGCCACACACACACACACACACACACACATACACACACACATTAAATTCACACAATTACAAATATGAGAACAAA
>VMDR010013910.1:0-24301 GCA_007922815.1 Macrotus californicus | reverse complement strand
TGGTGTGAAAGAGCATGATCTAAAGACAATGGCAAAGTGTGACCAGATAAATGCGGTGAAAGGAGAGACAAATGGAAAAAGAAACAAAAGTCAGATCATGGAGGGCCTGAAGGACGTACTAAGGATGGGGGAGTGTTGGGGGAAGGGGTGTGCAAGGCAGGGGGTGGGGAGGAGATGGGACAACTGCAATAGCATAATCAATAAAATATGTTAAAAATAATAATAATAAAAAATAAAAATATAGAACCATTTCAAATAAACAACCTAACCCAATGTCTATAAGAACTCCAAGAACAACAAAGACAGCCCAGAGCACATAGAAGGAAGGAAATAGTCAAGATCAGAGCAGAATTAAATGACATAGAGACTAAAAGCACAATTCTAAGGATCAATAAGCCCAGGAGCTGGTTCTTTGATAGATAAATAAAATCAACAAGCCTTTAAGCAGGCTCATCAAAAGAAAAAAGAGAGGGGACACAAATTAACACAATCAGAAATGAAAGGGGACAGATTACAACTGATACCACAGAAATAAAACGATTGTAAGAAATTACTACGAAGAACTATGTCCTAAGAAATTTGGAAACCTAGGTGAAATGGATAAATTTCTAGAAAAATATAATCTTCCAAAACTGAGTGAAGAAGAAGCAGAAAGCCTGAAGAGGCCAATAACAGCTGATCAAATTGAAGCAGTAATCAAAAACTCCCAACACACAAAAGCCCTGGACCAGATGGCTTCACAGGAGAACTTTAAAAAGCATTAAAGGGAAAGCTAACCCCATTTTTCACAGATTATTCCAAAAACTCCGAGAAGATGGAAGACTCTCAAACTCTTTTGATTGAAGCCAGCATCATTCTAATCCCAAAACCAGATAAAGACACAACAAAGAAAGAAAATCAGGTCTATATCGCTGATCAACGTAGATGCTAAAATCCTCAAAAAAGTATTGGTAAACTGCGTCCAGCAATCTATTAAAAAGATCATACACCATGACCAACTGGGATTCATCCCAGGGATACAAAGAAGGTACAATATTAGCAAATCAATAAATGTAATATACCACATAAAAAAAATGAAAGACAAAAATCACATGATCATATCAATAGATGCGGAAAAAGCATTTGATAAGGTACGGTGTCCATTTATGATAAAAACACTCAGCAAAGTGGGAATAAAGGGAGTATTCCTCAACATAATAAAGGCCATATATGAGAGAACTACAGCCAACATCATACTCAGTGGGCAAAAATTTAGAGCTTTCCCACTAAGATCAGGAACAAGACAAGGATGCCCGTTTTCACCACTCCTATTCAACATACTACTGGAAGTTGTAGAGACAGCAATTAGACAAGAAAAGGAAATAAAAGGCATCCAAATTGAAAAGAAGGAAGTAAAACTGTCATTGTTTGCAGATGACATGATAGTGTACATAGAAAATCCTATAAACTCCACCAAAACACTACTCTACCTAATAATTGAATTTGGCAAAACAGTAGGATACAAAGGCAATATTCAGAAATCAAAGACATTTTTGTACACCAACAATGAAACGTCAGAAACAGAAATCAGGGGAAAAAATCCCATTTGACATAGCAACAAGAAAAATAAAGTACCTAGGAATCAACCTAACGAAGGGTGTAAAAATACCTGTACTCAGAAAACTATACACACTGAAGAAAGAAATTAAGGAAGACACCATCAAATGGAAACACATACTGTGTTCATCGATCGGAAGAATTAACGTCATCAAAATGGCCATACTACCCAAAGCAATTTATAGATTCAATGCAATCCTTATTAAAGTACCAATTATGGATTTCACAGATGTAGAACCAACGTTTCAGAAATTTATATGGAACCATAAACAACCCTGAATAGCTGCAGCAATTTTGAGAAAGAAGAACAAAGCAGGAGGGATCACAATACCTGATATCAAACTGTATTACAAGGCCACTGTCATCAAAACAGCCTGGTACTGGCATAAAAACAGACACATAGGCCAATGGAACAGAACAGAGAGCCCAGAAATAAACTCAACTCCCTATGGTCAATTAATATTCAACAAAGGGGGAAGAAGCATAAAATGGAGTAAAAATAGCCTCTTTAACAGCCATGCTGGGAGAGCTGGACAGCTACATGCAAAAAAATGAAACTCGATCACCAGCTTACATCATACACAAAAATAAATTCAAGGTAGATAAAAGACTTAAATATACGTCATGACACCATAAAAGTCCTAGAGGAAAACATTGGCAGGAAAATCTGACATCCCATGCAGCAACATCTTTACTGATACGTCCTCTAAAGCAAGAGGCATAAAGGAAAGAATAAGCAAATGGGACCTCCTCAAATTAAAAACCTTCTGCATGGCTAAAGAAAACAGCATTAAAATGAACAGAAAAACAACTATATGGGAAAACATATTTGCCAATGATGACTCAGACAAGATTTTGATCTCCAAAATATATAAAGAACTCGTATGACTCCATTCCAGGAAGACAAAAAATCCAATTCAAAAATGGGCAAAACACTTCAACAGACACTTCTCCAAGGAGGATATATAGAGGGAACAGGGACATATGAAAAGATGCTCCACATCATTAGCCATGAGAGAGATGCAAATTAAAACCACAATGAGATACCACCTCACAATGGTCAGAATGGCCATCATAAACAAATCAACAAACAAGTGTTGGAGAGCATGCAGAGAAAAGGGAACCCCAGTGCACTCTTGGTGAGATTGCAGACTGGTGCAGCCACTGTGGAAAACAGTATGGAATTTCCTCAGAAAACTAAAAATGGAATTGCCTTTTGACCCAGCAATTCCGCTGCTGGGATTATACCCTAAGAGCCCTGAAACTCCAATCCAGAAGAACCTGTGCACCCCAATGTTCATAGCAGCACAATTTACAATAGCCAAGTGTTAGAAGCAACCTATGTGCTCATCAGGAAATGAGTGGATCAAAAAACTATGGTACATTTACACTATGGAATTCTATGCAGCAGAGAGAAAGAAGGAGATCCTACCCTTTGGGACAGTATGGCTGTAACTAGAGAGAATTATGCTAAGTGAAATAAGCCAGGTGGTGAGGGACAAATACCATTTGATCTCACCTTTAACTGGAACATAATCAACAAAAGAAAAAAGCAAACAAAATATAACCAGAGACATTGAAATGAAGAACAATCTAACAACAGCCAGAGGGGAGGGAGGAGGGCACACTGGGAAGAAGGGTTTTCAGGAAACACTATAAAGGACACATGGACATAACCAAGGGGGAGGGTGGAAGTAAGGGAGGGAAGTGGGATTGGCTGGGGTGGTGGGGAGTGGTGGAGGGAAATGCAGACAACTGTAACTGAACAACAATAAAGTAATTTTAAATAAATTTTTTAAAAAATTTTTATAACTCTTTGCAGTTTAAAAACTTTTTGCATGTGTCACCTCATTGGATTCTCACAATTCTACAAGTTGTTATTATTCCCACTTTACTAATAAGGAAACTAGTCTTGGAGTCACTAAGTGCCCTGGAGTGGCATCACACATATAAGCCATAAAGAACCACAACTGGCCATGGTGGTGGAGCTTCCCACCATCCCTCTGACCTTACATCATCCAGCAAGGGTGCAGCAACCCAAGTACAAGAGGAACTCACTGTGCTTCATTTTGTGAGGGAGTAAACAATCCTTTCTAAAAAGAGCTCCTCTTCCCACCCCTACCTTGTGAAGGATGCCAAAAAATTCCAACCTTGAACTTAAAAAGTTATCCTGAAATGCAAAGCAAATAGCTTTGAGATGCATGGTATATTTTTATTATATACAGTGCTTTAGCATCAGAAACTAAGGCTGGGAATTATTTCTGGGTAACTCAAGTGAAATCAGTTTAATAATTGGTAGGGTTCAATAAAATTTTAAAAACCTTTACCCCCCTCTCATTGCTGCCTACAAGCATCCTTTGTCAGGACTCCCTTCATCATCCCTGGCAATGAAATGAGCAAATCAGATCCTATAGCTTTTCTGTCTTTTCTCCAGTATTAATGAACAGTGCCATTGTTAATGGCATTTTGTCAGTTTTCTAACATCAAGACTTTAATCTTTCATCCTGTTTTGAGCTCCTGCCCTCACTCACACCTCAGGGAAGACCCACAAATCCATACAGCTGTGGAGATGCTGTATGGTAGGTGCACTCTGCTCTTCCCTCTTCCTCCCACCTTCTTTTCCATTCTTCCTCTCCACCACTGTTCTGCTTCTGGTTCTCCAGGTCACCACTGTGAGGAAGGACAAAAAGTGAAGGAGCAAAGGTTTGTGTTGCAGATATCCAAATGTGGCTCACTGTGGGGAACATTTGAGGATGCCCTGATGACCCTCCCACAGATACCTCCATAGATCACAATGCAATAACACAGGTGATTCCTGCTAGCCTGCTCTCTTGAGATTGTCCCTCAACTCCTACTCCAACCAACTCCCCACAATGCTTGGTTTTTCTGGGCCTCCTGTCCCAATAGGCATCCCTCCAAGGCAGAGGGACTCCAGGATGCCCTACTGAAGCCTTCTCTCTTTATCTTGTTATCAGTGCTGCTCCAACCAGTCTCTGTCTTTATCACTTACCCTGCAAATCCTAAGGGACATCTCATTTTCTTCTGAGGACTCTTGTATGTCATCACTGTAGTAGTAGCAAGGAGAAGACTTATAATGTCTTCTACCTTGGATACATCTAAAGGGGTTTTCTTAAAGCCCTCCCCTTATGACATAGCAGGCAAGAGGTGGAGTGGTTGGGAAACTCCACATTCACAAATGCTCATAATCTGCAAATCCTTTCCTCCCTCAAACTATATTTTTTAATATCACTAGAACTTCATCTGCAAACCCCAATGAATAAATTAGTCTGAACATTGAACAACAGCAAAAAGAACAAAACACAGACATCACATGGCTCTTAGTGAAAGAACACACTACCACCTATAGTCTTGCCAAAGGGATGGAAGTTGAATCCAATTAAGTCTCTACATCCAGCATCATTTTGCAGGAAATCAGGGAACAAGGGAACATGCTGAATTGTGCTTGGATGTACAATCATCAAAATCCAGACTGTGGGATGTCTCACAGGTCAAATAACATGAGCTATCAAAATTTTTATGGGAAAAACTAAACGATAGTGTCTGGAGATAAACACTTTGATGATAAAACATTAAAAATTCAGAGACTTAATTATGAAGTTTGGCTATATTTGAAGGAAAGAGCCCACATTTGGGATGACATATATTGAGGACTTCTGGGGTGGCTGGCAAAATTCTATTACTTGATCTGGATGATAGTTCAAAGAGTGTTTGCTTTATAATACTTTACTAAGCTTAGAGTTTTGGTTTTCTGAATCTGTATTTTATTTTACAACCCACAATAAAAATGTGCAAAAAAAAGGAGAAAAGAAGTATATAGGAAACAAATCTAAAAAAATCTTCGCCCTTTTGTGGTAGGCAGAATAATGATCTTCCCCATAGATGCCCACATCTTAATACCTAGAATCTGTGAATATGTTACCTTACAGGGCAAAACAGACTTAGCAAATGTGATTAAATTATGGATCTTGTCATGTGAAATTGTATTTGATTATCCTGGTGAATTGATATGATCACAGGGTCCAGTTAAAAGAAAGTGTGAGACAGTAATGCCAGAGTTGTATGTGATGTGATGACAAAAATGGAGGTTGGAGTGATGCAGTGACTGGTTTTGAAGGTGGGAAAAGGCATGAACCAGGAATGCAGCCAGCCTCTAGAGGCTGGAAAGGGCAAAGATGAATTCTTTTTTTAGGGCCTCAGGAAGAAAAGCAGTCTTGCTGACACATTGGCTTTGGCCCAGTAAGGTCCATTCTAGACTTTTGACTCTAGAACTGTAAGATAATAAATTTGAGTTGTCTTAAGCTCCCAAGTTAGTGATAATTTGGAATAGTAGCAAAGGAAACCTATATGCCCTTTCTTATCAAGGCAAAAGGTAGCAGAAGGGCTCAGGTTCACAAAATTAGTAGTTTTGTGGAGTGTGTATCCAATATTATTTTTCAGCTTTATCTTCAGACAAAACCCTCAGAAAACAGGACAAATCTCATGAAAATTCTGTTTTATCAGGCAAAAGGAAGTTCTTGGAAGAACAGCATCTGGAAACTCAGAAAATAATGCACCATTGTAAAACCAGGGGTTGGTTACAGAAAGAATCAAGAAAGCTACGAAGCTTCAAAAGACATTCTACTCAATGTGAGGCTACTGGGGTGAGTTTATCTTATCTATTAAGTCTCCTCATTTGGAAGAGAACAACTTGAGTCCTCTATCACCTGTGGTGGAAGCCAGGAACCTGTATTTACTGTTGCAGCAAGACCTGGTAAAAGGAGGGTGCTAAGTGGCCATTAATTGACAAATGTTCACTACCGTTTCCTTATTAGCATCACCTTTCAATGTGTTAATGAGCTCCTTCCCAAAGCAACAGTGGTGGATACTAGTGCCCTCTACTGAGAATGATATGCAAAGCAAGCAAGGGTGACATATCCAACCAAGGCGTTTTCCAGGAGAGGATACCTGAGCAGAGGACCAAGGTAATGGAGATAGCACCTAGGATGGGAAGGAGGAAGGTCATGGACAGGGGGAGAGAGACAGCAGGAGCCTTGGAGGAACCCTGAAGAAAAGCCCCCAATCTCTCCTGCCCTTTCAGGGTTAGTATAGGTAGACCTCCTATCCTACATTTGACACTGCAACAAGTCAACTGACAAATGTAGATTCCTGACCAGGAGAAAAAAAAGGAAGAAGAAGCAGCCTCTTTAATTTACAAATTATAATAATACAATAAAAATACATCTGGCTGCCTCTCTCTCCTAGTTAGATCTCTTACCTTTTCACAGTTTCCTGCACGTTTCCACTCCTAGTCCTTCGTATTACCATCTAGAAAAACTGAATGATGTATTTTAATATTGCTGCAGGCACAGTTTGACCTTTAAATCACATTATTTCAATATTAATGACATAGCAGGAAAGCAGCCTATTGACAGGTGTTCTACAAGTCAAACCAAATAGGACACTAACCCCGTGAGCACCTTTGAAACTCCCATTAAAGATAATGAGGTACAGGCATGTATTTCCTCACAATGTCCAGCACTGGCTCATTCCACATCCAGTCAGAATAAATTAACTGAACATTGTGTTGGGAGAAAGAGAAATCATCCTTCTTCCTTAAGAATGCATTTAATTGACAGTTTTGTCTGACTTTGCATAGAGACACCCAGCCAGCATCTGGAAACTCAGCAAGACAGAATATTGGAACAAACAAACCAGGGTGGGACAGCACCCAAGTAATCGGTCAGGGACAGGATAGTTCCAGGAACTAGGAAGCTGCAAGAACAAGTCCCAGGAACGAGAGAACCATGAGATAGAAACACCTAATAAGAGAAGGAAGTAGAGCAGTTCAAAGTAACCAATTACAAGACTACTTCCCCATAGTGTGCTGGGGGGTGGGGGGGTGCAAGGCGGTGAGGGGGCAGGGGTGCGCTTCTTTAAAAACCCTGCACAGAACCACCTGGTGGGAACTGGCCTCAGCTCAGCTGCTTCCCCTCCCTCACTCCTGTGGGACTCTGCTTTCAATAAACTCCTTGCTTTGCTATTAGCTTTCTGTCTTCTCATGGTTCCTTGGCGGCTCTGATCTCACATTAATGACTTCTGTATCTCCACACAAGGATAACAGGAAGGGGCCTATTTGTTGCTCAGACTTTGAAGTGAGCACCATATTTTTGCAAGGGCTGGATGAGAGGAGCAGTCTTGCTTCCTGCAAAGCCTTAGTAGACCTTCCTCTCTGTCTACCTCTTCCTCCTAGCTGGTTTGACAGTACCAGGTGCTCCCAAGTCATTGTATAGGTTTCTTAGATCCTTTAGTTGGAAACTGAAATGTCACAGGCTGCAGTGAGTTACCTTCCTAAGGTACCCAGTGAGCTGAGGGCATCTCAGCTCCCTTCCCTTATACTTCAGGCCAGGTTTCCTTAACCTTGGCACAGTTGTCATTCGAGGCTGCATACTTGTTGTGTTGGGCTGCATTATAAGATGTTTAGCAGCAACCCTGGCCTCCACTAGAAATCAGTAGAATTTCCCAACAGTAATACCCCAAAATAGCTCCAGACATTACCATATGTTCCCTGTGGAGGGGCAAAATTGACCCTGGTTGGGAACCACTGGCCTAGCCAAACATATTAATTATATACCTCAGTGACCTCGTGTTGCTGTACAGCTATTCAAAGCCCTCAGTTCAGAATCCAACAGCCTGGACAATTCACCTGCTGATTAACTTTGACATATTCTTCATGGTGTTCTAGACCAGAAAAGGAAAATTAAAGTTGTGGTGAAATATAACAGACTGGGGAGATGACTCTGAGTTAATCAGCTTAGGTGGAAACAAGAGAAGTCCATGAATTCTAGGGGAATTCTTTCTTTTACCATGCTAGGTTTAAACATACCATTGTTTTAACACATTTAACTCAACTCTACTTATTCTAGAAATAATATTTGTTGATCATGGGGTACCATGCAATGAGCAATAGTACAGACAACCTGGTTGTTATATTTTGATATCTGATTTGGCTTGTGTTAGATATTTTCTAATATTTGTCTGTGATAAGATATAAACAATATCACTCAAAATAACCCCCCCAAAAGTATGCAATGGCCCCATTCTTCTGAAGTGTGTGTCTTGAGAATTTAAGTTTACAAGGAACCAAGGAGTTTCTGAGGAAAGTCTTGAATGGAGACAGCAGCAACAAAGAATGAGCCAACCCATAACCAAGACATCAAGCACCCATTTGGGCACTGTGATACCCACAGATGGGCATTTTTCCATTGACTTTTTTTGTATTTCTGAAGGTTCGCAGATGTCCATAGCAAGAAAAAATAACTTCAAATTTTATAATTAAGGTCCAGTTTACAATTCTGGCTAACTACAAGTTAGTTTTATACTGGATACCATTTGATCAAACTGCTGGTGCCCTTAATAAACAAAATATTTATGAATCTCTCAGAGTACTTAAGAACAAATACATCTCAAATGTCACAGTGGGACCTCCAGTTAATGATTATTTGTGTGTTGCATCACACAATCTAAATCCCAGTTTTGGTAAGTGGTTCTCACAGTGTGGTCCTCAGACCCGCAGCACCAACAGCCACTGGGAGCTGGCTGGAAATGAAGATTCTCAGGCTCTCCCTCAGACCTAGTGAATCAGAGACTCTGGGTAGAGGCCAGGTATCTGATTAGCAAGGCCACAAGGTAATGCTGATGCAGCTAAAGGTAGAGACCCACTGACCTAGAAAATGAGTTTCACTGAGAGTTAAACCAAACTCTAATTCACGAATTTGCTGATTTCCTTCCCTATCACCAAACTTAATCCAGTGCTTCTTATTTGTATTATTACTTACATTTTAAACACTGATAATATTAATTGCAGGTGGATTGGAAAAAGAACAATGCAAAATCAACAGAATCCTAATCTCTTTTCTCCTTTGAAAGTCCTGAACTATGTGTGAATCTTGCTGGCACCCACCAAATCTGAGAAGTTCAGAATTCTGAGCATCTTGACAACTTTCTCTTCATCTCTCATACATATGCATTATTAGAGAACATATGTTGTTTAATCAAAAGATAACACTGGGTAATGTTCATAAACATTCACAAATATTTCACTTATAAGCTGCCATAGTTATTTGGAAAATTATAAATATTCACATTTGGCCAAATTCCTTATGCCTCCTCCTTCTTAGTTCTTCTGTAAACAGCAGCCCCACTCAGGTGTCCCATTGCTTATTTGCATAAAGCTCTTAAAATTCTGGTTTAAAACAATTCTGTTTCTAGTTGACAATACTCCACTGTGAATTAATATGGGAAATAAGGCCAGAGCACATGGGAGAGGCTTAGGGATTCTGGAAAGAGAGATGTGAGAGATCACCCCAGTAAGGAGCAGAGGATGAGTCCAGGTGGGCTTTGCAATCAGACTGACAGACTCAAATCCAATCCCTGCCCCTCAGGCCTCCTCCTTGTAAAATGGGGATAATGGCTCCTCATGGAATTATTGAGAATTACATAAAATAAGCCAAGTAAAGCTCTTAGCTTAGTGCTTGGAGTATAGTGAGTGCTCACTTCCACTATTTCACTACCATTTTGCTATTGCCAAAAAAAAAAAAAAAAGTCATTTCTGAAGTAGAGAGTGATATCATTAGTAAGCTGAGTAAAGCATCTTCTCTCTGGAACCGAGTATGAGTACCTTATGCCACTCCCTGTCTCTCAAAAAATATTTTTGAACACTTACTATGTACCAGACACTATTGTAAAAGAATAATGTAAATTTAATTATTTTATTTTTACAATAATTATATTACTACAATGAGGCACAGAAGTTTAACTACTTAACCAAGTTATATTGTAAGTAAGGACTTAAACCCCAATTGCCTCCCAAAGGATTCTTGGGATAGAGCCAGATCAATGGCTCCCTCCCCTGCCAAACAAGGTTTGGTCAGCACCGGGAGGAACCTGGATGCTTGAAGTCGCAGGGAGGGAATAAGGATGAGGTAGGAGACACACAGGAGTGGTGTGCACCCACTGAGACTGTGGACACCAGCTGGGAAGACTTGGACCATGTCGCACCCTGACCTGGTCAGTCCCTGGTCTGGTTGGAGAGTTGGGCTGTGCAAGAGGCCAGGCACTTGTTTGGAGTGGCAGGCTTGAGCAGGAAGAATTTTCCAAAAAGAAAAAGAGAAAAAAGAGGCACTCAGAGGCGGCTGTTTGAGGAATTCTTCTGCAGCAAATGCACCCACCTCCTGCGCTCCCACCACTGTCCAGCCTTGTGCTCACACCCAAGCCCCAGGGACCCTTCGGGCTGCCAGTCCACCAAAGTAGCAGAGGCTGAGTGCTCACACCCACAGCCCTGGGAAGGATGGCGCCTGACCCCGTCGCCCAGAGGCACCTTGCACCTGGCCCCTGTACCCAAGGGCAGCAGCAGAGGAGGCACAAGCCCGGCCTCCCCAGCAGCAGCCACTGTGGCACCACTGCACTACAGGGCTGGCTGGCTCTCTAAGAGGAAAGCGGAGAAGCCACCCCAGAGGAGAGCTGCAGGGCTCAGGGAGTCAGCAACCCCCAGAAAGACTTATCAGTGGGGGTTATCAGTGAGTTATCAGTGGTGGGGCTGAACTACCCTGAAGGCACTCTGAGAGTCCCCAGCATCTAGGACAGCAAAAAGCGAGAAGATGGTGTGTGAATTGCCCCTAACTGGTACGCCTCAAGGACAGCACAACTGGTGGACTGAAGGCATAGGCTGAGCACAGAAGAGTACTGGGGGCCTGGCAGCAAATGGAGGAACTGGGCTGGAGGCTGGGCAACTTCGCGGCTCAGGAAGGGAGAAAAGCAAAATCAATTCCCCCTCAGCCTGCTGCATCCAGGAAAACCAGCAGAATTGGCTTGGGTGGTTTGAAGCCAGCAGGAGGCTTTTATTTTTTACTATTTTTTTTTCTTTTAATACCTTCTTCATTTCTTTCCTTCTTTCTTCTTTTATTCCTTCTTCCATTCTTCCTTTCTTTTTTTATTCCTCCTTCCCCCCTTTCTTTTTTTTTAAATTCCCACAAGTGAGACAATAAAACCTGGAGCTATAAAAGGACCAGAATTGGACCCAAAGAGGGGTCATTTCAACAGCTGAGACAGTGAGACAAATTTCACTTTTCTAATCCAGAGAACTTGCAAGTTATTGTATATTTGTAATATTATATTTTATTATTCTTACATCTTTTATTTTATTAGTATTTCTGTATTTCTCTTCTTTCTGTTTGGTCTTCTTCACGTGGCTTGTTAATATGCATTGTTTGACTGGTTTCTCTTGTTCTGTCTAATACAGTGTATTTTTAATTTTCATCTTTCACTTAACTTGTGTTCCAATAGCACACTACACTATGTCCTATACTTCCTATTCTTGTTATTTGGAACATACAGATTCTGTCATATGATTGTTGCTCCATAGCTATTGTAAATAATTGCTGTTCTATACAATTGTAAATGCTACACAGCATCCCTACTGGATCTTAGCTCATTTCACTGTTTACTGAACTTTATTACTGTTGTGGTTAACTCTATTCTCTCACATACTATACCTATTTTCTATCCTTTCCTCTCACTTTACCTCATAATCTGATCTCCCACAAGCTCACTGCTTTGTAGATCCAACTCACAATCCTCCCCCCTGCAACAAGAGTCTTATCTTCTTTCCACCCTTTCTAAAAAGTGGTCAGTTGGGTGAAATATAATGGTTAGCACTATACGTATCCAAAGGACCTGCTATCTCTTTTCTATGGGTTGGTACTCTAAATACCATAGAATACACTCCCACTGTCTTAAACCATTTTGTCTTCCCCTTCCAACTGATCACAGAAAAGAGTAGGTGGGAGCTGTGAACACCAATATACCTGCTGGAAGAGGAAACCCACCAAAAAAGGAACCACCAGCAAATAACAACAGAAGAAGGTGGAGGAGGGAGTGGAAGCCACACTAACTCTACCCAGGGCATATCTGGAAATACAACTAAATGGTGGAGAAACTACTCAGAACAACTGAACAAGCACAAGAGAGAAAACTCAAAACCTTGTACATACGGAAGAACCAGCTTCAACACAACCTGTCCACACCTGCACAACAGAATCCAAGACATGGTGGATGGAGTGACCCTCAGTTAACCAGCTGGAGGGAAGGACCCACCAAAGAAAGGCCCAACAACAATCAAAACCCAAAGACACACAGAGAGCCAACATAAACGACAGCCCAAGACCAAGGAGCTCAGGAGATCAAGGAAACTGCACCAATGAATCTCACAGATCTTCTACCATAGAAGTTCACACCATAAACCCAGGGAGTCAGAACAGATCAATTTAAGAAGCAGAGGATAACAACAAGAGTCTCACAAACAATGACAAGACAAAGAAACAAACCCCAAATGAAAGGAAAGAAGGAATCCTCGGAAAGAATGTGAAATGAAATAGAGGCAAATCAACTATCAGATATTGAGTTCAAAGGAATGGTTATGAAGAAGCTCAATGAGCTCACATAGAATTACCAAAAACTACAGGGAAACTAAAAGGAACTAACTGAAAACTATATCAACATGAAAAAGGAAATAGAAAGTATCAACAAGGGCAACAGTAAATCAAGAATACAATTTCTGAACTGAAGAACGCAGTAGAAGAAATCAAAAGCAGGTTTGATGAAGCAGAGGATCAGATTAGCGAGCTGGAGGTAGAAAAAAAAACACCCAGCAAGAGCAAGAAAAGGAAAAGAGGCTCAGAAAGAATGAAGAAGGATTAAGAAAAATGCAGGACAAAATGAAATATAATAATATCCATATAACAGGGATAGGAGAAGGAGAAGAAGAAGAGCAAGGGATAGAACATCTGTTTGAAAAAGTATTGATGGAAAACTGCCCTAATCTGATGAGAGAAAAAGTCACCAAAAAAGGAGCTTCCCAGACAAAAAAAGCCTCAAAGAATATATCTCCTCCAAACCAGCTCTGCAAGAGATGCTAAAGGGTCTGCTTTAAGAACAGGAAGAAAAACAGTGAGAGAGAGAGGAACACAGGTACAAAAAAAGGACAATGAATAAATACCTATCAATAATAACCTTAAACATAAATAGATTAAATGCCCCAATCAAAAGACACAGAATAGCTGAATGGATAGGAAAACATGACCCACACATATGCTTCATACAAGAGACCCACCTCAGAACAAAAGACCTACACAGACTGAAAGTGAAGGGCTGGAAACAAATATTGTTTCAAATATTCCAAGCAAAATTGACAGGGAAAAAATGCCGGAATAACAATGCTCATATCAGACAAAATAGACTTCAAAAGAAGAGCCATAAAAAGAGACCCAGAAGATCACTTCATAATACTCAAGGGAACAATCCACCAAGAAGAAATAATCATTGTAAACATATATGCATCCAACATAGGAGCACCCAAATATATAAGGAAAATCTTGGAGCACTTCAAGAAACATATGAACAGCAACACAATTATAGTAGGGGATTCCAACAACCCACTGTCAAAAATGGACAAATCCTCCAAACAAAATATCAACAAAGACATTGTGGCATTGAACTATGTCATAGATGAAATGGATTTAACCAATATATATAGAGCCTTTCATCCTAAAGCAAAATACACATTCTTTTCAAATGCACATGGAACATTTTTAAAGCTAGACCACATGATAAGACACAAAACAAGCCTCAACAAATTCAAAAAATTCTAAATCATATCAAGCATTTTCTCTGACCACAAGGAACTGAAACTAGAAACCAACCTGAAGGAAAAAAACCCAAAACACTCAAACTCATGGAAATTGAATAACATGCTATCAAACAATGAATGGGTCAACAATGAGACTAGGGAAGAAATCAAAGTTTCTGGAAACAAATGAAAATGAACTCACAACAACCCAAAACTTATGGGAAACAGCAAAGGCAGTCCTGAGAGGAAAGTTCATAGCAATACAGGCCTACCTAAAAAAAAAAAATAGAAACATTTCAAATAAACAACCTAACCCAACACCTACAAGAACCTGAGGAACAACAACAAAGACAGCCCAGAGCAAGTAGAAGGAAAGAAATAACCAAGATCAGAGCAGAATTAAATGACATAGAGACTAAAAGCACAATTCTAAGGATCAATAAACCCAGGAGCTGGTTCTTTGAAAAGATAAATGAAATCAACAAGCCTTTAAGCAGACTCATCAAGAAAAATAGAGGACACAAATAAACACAATCAAAAATGAAAGAGGACAGATTACAACTGATACCACAGAAATACAAAGGATTGTAAGAAACTACTATGAAGAACTATATGCCAAGAAATTTGAAAATCTAGGTGAAATGGAGAAATTTCTAGAAAAATATAATCTTTTAAAACTTAATGAAGAAGAAGCAGAAAGCCTGAACAGACCAATAACAGCTGAAGAATCACAGCAATAATCAAAAAACTCCCGACACACAAAAGCCCTGGACCAGACAGTTTCACAGGAGAATTCTACAAAGCAATTAAGGAAGAACTAACCCCACCCTTCACAGATTATTCAAAAAAATTCAAGAAGATGGAAGACTCCCAAACTCTTTTGATTGAAGCCAGCATCATTCTAATCTCAAAACCAGATAAAGAAGACATAACAAAGAAAGAAAACTTCAGGCCAATATTGCTGATAAACATAGACACTTAAATTCTCAACAAAATATTAGCAAACCACATCCAGCAATCCATTAAAAAGATCATACACCATGACCAACTGGGATTCATTCCAGGGATACAAAGATGGTACAATATTAGCAAATCAATAAACGTAATACACCACATAAAAAATGAAAGACAAAAATCACATGATCATATCAATAGACGTGGAAAAGGCATTTGATAAGGTACAGTGTCCATTTATGATAAAAACACTTAGCAAGGTGGGGAGAGAGGGAGTATTCCTCAACATAATAAAGGTCATATATGAGAGACCTACAGCCAACATCATACTCAATGGGCAAAAATTTAGAGCTTTCCCACTAAGATCAGGAACAAGGCAAGGATGCCTGCTTTCACCACTCCTATTCAACATACTATTGGAAGTCCTAGCCACAGCAATTAGACAAGAAAAGGAAATAAAAGGCATCCAAATTGGAAAGGAGGAAGTAAACTGTCATTGTTTGCAGATGACATGATAGTGTACATAGAAAATCCTATACACTCCACCCAAAAACTACTCAACCTAATAAATGAACTTAGCAAAACAGCAGAATACACAGTCAATATTCAGACATCAAAAGCATTTTTGTACACCAACAATGAAATATCAGAAACAGAAATCAGGGAAAAAAATCCCATTTGATATAGCAACAAGAAAACTTAAGTACCTAGGAAGAAACCTAACCAAGGAGATAAAAGACCTGTACTCAGAAAACTACACAACACTGAAGAAGAAATTAAGGAAGACACAAACAAATGGAAGCATGTACCATGCTCATGGATTGGAAGAATTAACATCATCAAAACGGCCATACTACCCAAAGCGATTTATAGATTCAATGCAATCTCCATTAAAGTACCAGTGACATATTTCACAGATATAGAACAAACATTTCAGAAATTTACGTGGAACCATGAACAATCCCAAATAGCTGCAGCAATTTTGAGAAAGAAGAACAAAGTAGGAGGGATCACAATACCTGATATCAAACTGTATTACAAGGCCATTGTAATTAAAACAGCCTGGTACTGGCATAACAACAGACACATGGACCACATGGAACAGAACAGAGAGTCCAGAAATAAACCCAACTCTCTTTTGTCAATTAATATTTGACAAAGGGGGCAGCAGCATAAAATGGTGAAAAAATAGCCTCTTCAACAAATGGTGTTGGGAGAGCTGGACAGCTACATGCAAAAAAATGAAACTCAATCACCAACTTACACCATACACAAAAATAAATTCAAGGTGGATAAAAGACTTAAATACAAGTCATGACATCATAAAAGTCCTCGAGGAAGAAATCGGCAGGAAAATCTCAGACATTCCACACAGCAACATCTTCACTGATATGTCCCCTAAAGCAAGGGACATAAAGGAAAGAATAAACTAATGGGACCTCATCAAATTAAAAACTTTCTGCATGGCTAAAGAAAACAGCATTAAAATGAAAAGAGAACCAACTATATGGGAAAACATATTTATCAATGATGACTCGGACAAAGGTTTGATCTCCAAAATATATAAAGAACTCGTATGACTCCATTCCAGGAAGACAAAAAACCCAATTAAAAATGGGCAAAAGACTTCAACAGACATTTCTCCAAGGTGGACATACAGAGGGTCCAAAGACATATGAAAAGATGCTCCACATCACTAGCCATCAGAGAGATGCAAATTAAAACCACAATGAGATACCACCTCACATTGGTCAGAATGGCCATCATAAACAAATCAACAAACAAGTGTTGGAGAGGATGTGGAGAAAAGGGAACCCTGGTGCACTTTTGATGGGAAGGCAGACTGGTGCAGCCACTGTGGAAAACAGTATGGAATTTCCTCAGAAAACTAAAAATGGAATTGCCTTTTGACCCAGTGATTCCATTGCAGGGATTAGACCCTAATAATCCTGAAACACCAACTCAAAAGAACCTATGCACCCTAATGTTCATAGCAGTGTTATTTACAATAGCCAAGTGCTGGAAGCAACCTAAGTGCCCATCAGTCAATGAGTGTATTTTTTAAATCATCAATACTCATGTATGGGATTTATTTTGGTGGTAATTTAATAAATAGGTATTAAAATTTTTTAAAAATCCAAATACACTTAAAGAAAGTTAAATCAGTCTTTTACACCTTAGCAAAAAAAAAACTTAACACTGACACCTCAGCTCTGTGGGCTTGAAAATAAAAAGTATCATTCAAGATAATTGGACAATAATCCAGACAAATTTTATTGTACCTAAAGAAATAGTGTGAAGTATATAGCTCATGGTTGCACTAGAAGAAACAAAGACTTAGGAGTCAGAGTGAGCTGAACATGTTAGTGAACATCTCTATCCTCAGTTTTCTCTTTTGTAAATTGAATTTGAGAATATCTACCACATAGTCTTGCTCTGACCATCAATTGTAGAGACTCTACAGTGTCTGACACACAGTAGCCACTCAATTTTGGTCCACAAAAACGTGCTCCTGTTGCAGAAGGTTGCATTGAATGTGGTGCCACAATGGTTGTCAAGAACATCATGAAGACATGGGTTATCTCCTCCAAAGTGAAGGTAAAAACAGCTGAGAAGGGAGTGAAGAATATCAAAACCATGCCTTCTGAAGCAATTCACAAAATTACCAGCTCACATCTGCACTTCCAGGGGTTAATTCATGGCACAAGCGGATCTCACTATCTAAAAACCAGTCAAGAAAGGATGCATTTTTGGGAAGGACTAGATGATGTTATTTGGGGATGAATGACTAGAGCTGGAAGAATTGTTTTCCATTCTTCCATAGACAGAAGACCAAACTCTTTAGCAGTAAAGATTGTCAACAGGAGTTTTTCTATAGAAAGTCATGAAAACATATGTCAAGAATGTGGTTGGTACATGTGCTGATGTAATGTGTAGCAGGCCCAGCCAAAAGTGAGTCTTGTTAAGACAGAATCCTGTAGGAAGCTTGATTATCTTCACTCTAGACATCAAAATCATGACAGTAAAAATCAGATGAAGATCACTAATCAAGGCACCACCTAGATATAGACAAATACATAATGCCTAAAAATTAGTGATACATGATATTAGAGAGACTATAAAATTTTTTTGAGTGGCTGGTCCAATAGTCTATAATAGAAACAAATACAACTTATTACTATACACACAGATATCTAATGAACCACAAAGAGAAATACATTCTGATACATATCTCTATTTTATTCTTATCAAGAAACTCGTATTGATTTGGGGCACAGTAGTCACACAGTAAACATTTGTCAAATATTTAACAAAACCAATGTGGTTAAGGAAAGAGTTTTGGTCTAGACTATATTCTTCTTCCAGATCCCAGGAATCCTTTAGTGGGTCCCACATTGACCCACTTATATCCTCCGTGTAGGAGTTGACCTCTAGATCCTTTGTGAGGAATCATGAGGTGCTCTAAAAATTTGCTAAGCCATGTTCAAAATTACCAGCTCACATTGGCAAATGTTCAGCAGCCTCCCTTGCATATTTATCTGAGGAATTGCTGTGTAATACTGCAGCTCTCTGCTTTCTAAACTACATGATCTTCACTCTCCTTAGAAGCTGCTTTTTGCCTGAATAGTGAACTTCTCTGCAGGCTGTGGCAATGAGATGGGTCCTTTCTCTTTGGAATCCTTCATAAAATTGGTGTTCCAGTGCTTAGGACCACAATAATTCCCATATGGCACCATCCGACATCCAGAAAGAGTTTGGCAGCATATTTCTGAGTCATCACTTCACACTTGGTACTGTGTGATTTTCAT
Organism: Macrotus californicus; assembly: GCA_007922815.1. NCBI lineage: Eukaryota > Metazoa > Chordata > Mammalia > Chiroptera > Phyllostomidae > Macrotus > Macrotus californicus. The sequence goes on along the minus strand of VMDR010013910.1, from coordinate 5,260 downwards.
ATACACATCAAGAACCAATGACTTGTCAGACAAACAATACAGACCCACTTCCATATCTAGAGCCTTTATTTAGTGGAGATAAGCTAAAGAAATAGAAGCCAACATTTCTGATTTTGGTTTGGAGAGAGAGAGAGACTGTTTATGCAAGTAAGCACATATCCACACATGAAGGAAACAGTACAAAAGAATATGTCAACAAATGTAAATTCTTTATGTTATACCTCAATCTTTAGCTAGATGGATAATGGAAGTTTTCATAGAAAATGTGGTCTCTGAGTTTGATAGTAAACAGAATGACGAATAGAGATTAGAAGAGATAATTTGAGAGAAAAACAGAAACAAAAAAAAAATGTAAGTACTTGCAACATACAAGCTAGATGGTGACCTGGCCTCATTCTGTCATTCAGCAATAAAAGATTGACAAGGAGATACAAAATATGAAAACAGCTTCACCCCAGAAAAATGCTTGGAGCCTAACCTGACCTTAAAAGATGAGTTTCTTCCCATCTTTTCCTGTAAACCATTCTGGGAACCTCAGCCCAACATGGCAACAAGAGAAGCTCTTGACTTTCCCCTCTCCCATGAATGCACCAAATGTACAGAAGTTCCTTCTGAAAGAAATTAAGTGACTCCTACACATGGGGCAAATGAGAAAATACCCACATTAAAACAGGTAGACCCAGCAATTCCACTGCTGGGATTATACCCTAAGAGCCCTGAAACACCAATCCAAAAGAACCTATGCACCCTAATGATCATAGCAGCACAATTTACAATAGCCAAGTTCTGGAAGCAACGTAAGTGCCCATCAGTCAATGAATGGATCAAAAAACTATGGTACATTTACACAATGGAATACCACATAGCAGAAAGAAAGAAGGAACTCCTATCCTTTGTGACAACATGGATGGAACTGGAGAGCATTATGCTAAGTGAAATAAGCCAGGCAGTGAGGGACAAATACCATATGATTTCACCTTTAACTGGAACATAATCAACAAAAGAAAACAGCAAACAAAATACAACTAGAGACATTGAAATTAAGAACAATCTAACAATGGCCAGACGGGAGGAGGGAGGGAACAGTGCAGGGAAGGGTTTCCAGGAAACACTATAAACGACACATGGACATAACCAAGGGGGAGGGTGGGAGTGGGGGACGGGGTGGGATTGGCTGGAGTCGGGGGGGAGTGGTGGGGGGAAAATGCAGACAACTGTAAATGAACAACAATAAAGTAATAAAATCTTTAAAAAAAAACAGGTAGAAAAGGCTGAGACACACTCTTACTTGTAAACCCCACCCCCACCAGGCACCATACAATCTGGAGGGCACACCCAATTCCCAGCTTCTCCCTGGGGAGAAAAGTATTTGGACCACACCTCTAGTGCACTGACTTTTAACACTCCCACCTGAGAGATGAGCCACCAAAACACTTTGCTCTGCAAGCCAGTGAGGCTTGAATTCAAGAATCCCACTGGAATATAGCAATCAAGCTGTCCTTAAAGGGCACAGGCGCACTCTTCTTAGCTATCCCCAAGGGTTCAGCACAGAGAGGGCAGGCCAAAACGCCCATCCCCCAGTCTTTCCCTGGAAGAGTTTGACAGCTGCTGTCTGAGGATCCAGCTTCAAAATAGCACTAACATTGATGCTCAATGCAGTCCTTCCACAGCTTGAAAGAACTGGTGAGCACTTCCCTGTCTCCTCCCTTTTGACCATTCCAACAATAAAATTAAGTCACCACTATTAACCTGAAAGGAGCTTGTACACATATCTAGTGCCCCAACTTTTATGGCTGTCATTCAAAGAACAAGCCTCTAAATCACCTAGCTTTGATAACCAATAAGGCTTGCATTCATGAGTCCCATGGTACTATAGCAAACAAAGAAGCAGTTTTTAAATGGGCACAGGAGACTCTTCAATAAATGATGTTGGGAAAACTAGATAGCCATATGCAAAAAAAATGAAACTGAACCTCTTTCTTACCCCATACACAAAGATTAATTTAAAGTGGATTAAAGACGAACATGAGACCTGAAACCATAAAACTCCTAGAAGAAAATATAAGTTATAAGCTCCTTGACATTAATTTTTTTTGGATTTGACACCAAAAGCAAAAGCAACCAAAGCAAAAATAAACAAGGAAGACTATGTCAAACTACAATAAAAGCTTCTTCCCAGCAATGAAAATCATCAAAAAAATGAAAAGGCACTCTATGAAATGAGAGAAGATATTTGTAAACCACATGTCCATTGACCGGTTAATATCCAAGATATATAAGGAACTCACTTAACTCAACAGCAAAACCATCATCATCATCATCATCATCATCATCATCATCATCATCATCCAATTAAAAATCAGCAGAGGACTAAAATAGACAATTTTCCAAAGACATAGAAATGTCTGATGGGTCCAGGAAAAGGTATTTAGCATCATTGAACAGGGAAATGCAAATCAAAACCATGATGAGCTATCCCCTCACACCTGTTACAATATCTATTATCAAAATGACCAGGGATAACAAATGAAGGTGAGGGTGTGGAGAAAAGGGAGCCCTTGTATGCTGTTGGTGGAAATGTATAAACTGGTACAGCCTCTGTGGAAGACAGTACAGACGTTCCTCAAGAAATTAAAAATAAAGCTACAATATGATCCAGCAATTGCTGGATTCCAGCAATTCCAGATCTCGTAGCTCAGAGCTCCTTTTCTGGGTATACAATTGACCCTTGAACAACATGAGGGTAAGGGGCACCAAACCCCACCCACATCCTGCAATAAAACAATTGCATGTAACTTTCAATTCTACAGTGACCCTTCACATCACAGGCCAACCAACCACAGATGGAAAAGAGTATTTTTGATCCACAGTTGGAAATCTAGGGTTGGAAAACTGTGGTTGAGAATTAAAATTTTTTTTGATCAATTGCTGGTTGAATCCATGAATGAGAAACCCACATATGTGAAGGGCCAATTCTATTTATTGAAAAAAAGAATCCACACTTAAGTGAACCTATGCAGTTCAGATTCATGTTCAAGGGTTAACTGTATATACAAAATATACAAATCACTCTCAAAGAAATATCTGTACTCTCATGTTTAATGCAGCATTATTTACAATAGCCTAAATATGAAAACAAATTAACTGTCCCTCAATGAATGAATGGATACAGAAAATGGAATGTATATTATATTATATTATATTATATTATATTATATTATATTATATTATATTATATTATATTATATGGAAGGCATGATACTAAGTGAAATAAGCAAGAGAGACATATATCACCTTTATGTAGAATCTTAAAGAAAGTCAGGGAAAAGACTTCTGGTCAAGATGGAGGTATAGATATACATGCTTCACCTCCTTGCACAACCACAAGAAGAATCACAACTAACCTCAAAGCAAAAATCACCCAGAACGGCTAGAAAAATCAAACTATATGGAAGTCTGACAACCAAGGATTTAAAAAAGTCCATTCATCCAGATGGGAAGGAGGGGCAGAGACTGGGAGCCAGGGCAGAGAGGATGCGGTGTGGTGCAGACATGCAGTGATAGTGGTGGAACAGGTGGTCCAACATTCACATGTGGTGGATATAAATTGGGAGGGATACCTTGAGAGTGAGCGATCCCATCTCCAGGCCAGACCTCATAGCCCAGGTCTCCAGCACCAGGAAGATAAAACTTCACAACTGTTGGCTGTAAAAATCAGTTGGGGCAGTGGAAGAAACCGCTGAATTCTCAGGAGAGTCCATTTAAAGGGTCTGCATGGTCCTCACTTAGCGTCCTTCTAGGTGTACCAACAATCAAAAGCTTTGAAATCTCCTTAGAGAGGAAGAATAAAACCTAGAAAGAAACAGTATGAAATCAGTAATCCCACTTTTTATGTCTAGCTATCCTCCATAAAATTGTAACCTATTCCTAAACTGTATTTTTCTAAGGGAATCATTCTATGAGGAAGAAAGGAATGGACAAGCAAGGGATCGATATTCTTGGGATTGTTCTGGAGCTTTACATATGTAGACTCTTTCAATCCTCACAGCAGCCTTTAGATGTATACTGTACCCAATTTACAAATAAGGACAGTAATTTCTCACAGATTCAGCCAGCAGTGAGCAGTGCTTTGAGCCTATTTAAAGTCAAAGTTCAGATTTCCCTTTAGTATATTGCTTCCAAATGTTTCTTTCCTATTTACAAATAATAAGAGAGCCATAGAAATGACTTCCCATCTTCTTGGCTTTCTTTCTTCCAAGAAAAAGAGCTAAGTCTTTGAGCCTGTTTCTTCTACTATCAAAGAAAAAGGCTAAGCAGAAAGTCAAATTGCCCTTTCAAAAAGGCTAGTGGGGCTGGCCAAGATGGAGGTATAGGTAGACACACTGTGCCTCCTCGCACAACCAAAAGAAGGACAACAACAAATTTTAAAACAAAAACCAACCAGAACTGACAGAAAATTGAACCGTATGGAAGTCTGACAACCAAGAAATTAAGAAACATACATCCAGACCGGTAGGAGGGGCGAAGAGGACTCGAGTGGCGGGGCGGTGGCTGGCAGATCCAGGAAAGGCGCAGCTGGCTGGGAGAATTGGCGGCTATGGACCTGGTGTCCCACTCACTCGTGAGGATAAACCGGGAGGAACAACTGGGGAGTGAGACAGATCCCGCAACCCAGAGTTCTAGCTCAGGGAAATAAAGCCTCAGGGCCTCTGATTAAAAACTCCTGTGGGGGTTGAAGCGGCGGCAGTGGGAGAAACTCCCAGCCCCGCAGGAGAGCTCGTTGGAGAGACCCACAAGGTCCTAGAGTGTACATAGGCCCTCCCGCCGGGAATCAGCACTGGAACCAGCACCAGGGGGGCCCAGTTTGACTGTCGGTGGCACAGAAAGTCACTGAAAAGTGGCAGAGAGTGGAGCAACCACCGTTGTTCCCTCTCATTCCCCTCCCCCACAAACAGCATCACTATGCAGCAACGTGGCCGCCCCGTCCTAGTGAACACCTAAGGCTCTGCCCCTTACTACGTAACAGGCGCACCAAGACAACAAAAATGGCCCAAATGAAAAAACAGATCAAAGCTCCAGAAAAAATACAACTAAGCGACGAAGAGATAGCCAACCTATCAGATGCACAGTTCAAAACACTGGTAATCAGGATGCTCACAGACTTGGTTGAATTTGGTCACAAATTAGATGAACAAATGAAGGATATGATAAGGGAAATGAAGAAAAATGCACAGGGAACCAACAGTGAGGGGAAGAAAAA
>VMDR010013909.1:0-18130 GCA_007922815.1 Macrotus californicus | reverse complement strand
TTATTTCACATAATGCATAATGCTCTCTAGTTCCATCCATGCTGTTGCAAAGGGGAGGATCTCCTTTCTCTCTGCCACGCAGAATTCCATTGTGTAAATGTACCATAGCTTTTTGATCCACTCATTGACTGATGGGCACTTAGGTTGCTTCCGGCACTTGGCTATTGTAAATTGTGCTGCTATGAACGTTGGGGTCTTCTTAATAGCTGCAATTTGAAGTGAATCTCCCTCTGAGCCCTGGATATCAGAGAATGTTATGTATTTCTGTGATCCCTGAGTGGCAGCCTGCTTTCTCTGCCTTTCTTCTTTCCATCAGCCTATGCTTCTTGAGATCCCAGTATTCCTTGGGAGGCATCCTGGCATTGGAAATGACTCCTGGGCTCAAATCCTGATTCAAGTACTTGCTGACTGTGGGGAATTGGGCCAGTTAACTTGACTTCTCTGTTTTTTTTCTTCGTTAGTAAAATGCTTTTAATGCTGTGTTTTGGGAAGCTTAAGTGACTGTCAAATGCAGGTGTGCCCAAATCTTGATTTTATTTTAATCAGGTCAAGCTCCTTTTAAACTCTGAACATTTGCAAGCACACTTAACTAAATTGGATTCTTTATAAATGCGCGCAATTTTTACATTAGCGTTCAAGCTCACCCTATTTCAGGACGCGCTGTCTCCATAATTCAGCTCCTGTTGGCTTTTCTTTACCCTAAATAGTTACCAAGAATATTTATATGTGATACTACTCAGTGTGTTGCTTAGTTTTATTATCTTTTCTTATTTATTTCACATGTGTTGTCTATTACTTTAGTTGAATCCAAACAACATAATGGCAGAGAACACACATCCGCTCCATATGTTGACTGAAGTGACAAGATCAATCAGTTTTCCATAATAACTTTATTATTTTTTTAATATGGGAATTCACTGAAGTGACAAGCTATGATAACCGGTGATTCAGTATGTACTTCCCTAAATAGATGGGGAGAAGTGAGAAGGAAAATCTAAATGAATTGTTCTATTTTTTTGTTTTTTTTTACTTTTGTAAATGATTTGTTCTTCATGTAAACTGAGCCCATTGTAAAAGAAATAGCCTAAAATCAAAATAGAAGAATAAGATTAGGGATAAATATGGACCCAGGATAAAAAATTAATTTTGAATAGCTGCAAAAATTCCTCCTCCAGGAGGAAATTTTACGGTGTTACTTGTAAAAATACTCGTGGAGATTTAGATTCAGGCAAGTCAACCAGATGTTTTGCTTACACATCATCAAACCGAATTGAATATCTTAATTGTCACTGAATGAGTTAAATCAACCCATTATGCACACCATTATATAGATTCTGTCACCTGCCTCAAAATCCTGCCACAAAGCCTTGTGGAAAAAGTGATCTAAATTCCATTCAATGGAAGGATAACAGCATTGCTACAAATGACCTTCGTTTGGTGTGCCTGTCAGAGACATCATAGCCTGGGGAGCATGAGAATGTATCAGAATGGAGAAAATCCAGAATGTCTTCTTATCCTTGATGATGTTTTGGACTTGCAAAGCGTTTGGTGCTTTTCCAAGGCACTTTTAAATAGATTATTTCATTTGATGACCTTAACAGTAGCATGAGTAGCCAGGTAGACATTTGGTTCATTTTACATGAACCGTCAACTGAGAAAATGTATGAATGCCCGAAGTCATAACCAAGCCTGTTCAGAGAAATAAAACTCTGGTCTCCCCATCTCTACCCTGTGTGTCCGCCCCTTTTTGCACAATTGTTTCGGACCCAGAGTCTGCTTTTCCACAAAGAGCTGGCAATGAGGAGAGGTGCCTGCATCCCCTGGACCAGATGGTCCACCCCATAGTGTCCTTTGGAGTGAAGTAATTGATTTCCTTGGATTTGGTGTTATATTTACGTACTTTGCCCTGGGCATATCCTGTATTAGTGCTGTTTTGTACATATTTCAACTCATAGGTGTTACAGGTTAAGAAAGAGAGATCTTTAATGTGTATGCTATTCAAGTTGTTTGCTTTTATTTTTTTTAAGATTTTATTACTTTATTGTTGTTCAATTACAGTTGTCTGCATTTTCCCCCCACGACTCCCCCCCACCCCAGCCAATCCCACCTGCCTCCCTTGCTCCCACCCTCCCCCTTGGTTATATCCATGTGTCCTTTATAGTGGTTCCTGAAAACCCTTCCTCCCACTGTCCCTTCCCCCCTCCCCTCTGGCTATTGTTAGATTGTTCTTAATTTCAGTGTCTCTGGCTATTCAAGTTGTTTGAAACAACAGCCTGACTTGGGTGGAGGGAGGGTAGAAGCATCTAAAACAGGCCTGACAAATAGCAAGGCTCTTCTGAGCCCATAAAAACACATTATTATCGTCCATTCTGCAAGCTTTCACGTCAATATGAAGTAAATAAAAGTGACCCCTTTATTATTTACTGCTCCAAGGCTAGGGGACCATTCTGTAAAAACTTTCTGGTTTTCTAAGGCATCATTAACACTCTGAGGACAGTAGGCAAGAAATCACAGACTGCAGCCATCCCATAAGGTCTAACAAGATTGATTAGTTTGACCTAGTTCGAGAGAATAGGTATTACCCAAGCATACGTCTTGCAAATGTGCATTTTCTGTTATAAATAATGCCTGAAGGAAGAAAAAAACTAATAAGTTCTTCATGTCTTTGGGCAACTGCTCCTAACTCATTTTCCTGCTACCACAGCCAGAGCTTCCATTATGTCTGCAGGGAATAGTATGTGTTGTTCTTGTTATTTTCCTGGGAGATGAGCAAGAGCCATCGTTTTCTTTGTTAATTTCAGGGCATTGTTAGCTCCTCCTCAGAAGAGAGAAGTCATTGCTTTGCATATATTACATTCATGTCCCTGTTTTGTAAAAAATCACGGTGACTTGGGCATTGGATATCATCAGGAACCTCTCTTTGGTGGCCCTGCCTGGCTCCTTGGGAAGACTCTGGCAAGGTACAAAGTGAAAAGTCTACAGATGTTTAAACTAGATATCTCTTACTCAAAGTAATCAACACCAGCAAATACAATACACCCCGCCTACTGGGATCAGTTGTCTCATTCAACTTATTATCTGGCTACATGTCTTACTCTTCGGTTCATTTATTTGTTTGTTCGTTTAGGTTTTGCGTCTGCATCTAAGTACCATACTTCATTATGGGACAGGTGACTGGCGTTGTCATTTGACTATAACACAATTATGCCGTCACTTTCCACAACTAAAACTCAAAACCCAGAACGTACTGAAAAGTCCTCAAGAAGTGCACGCATCAGTTCTTGTTGCCAGCATAAGGTCGTTACACCCTGCATGTCTGTCGTGGTTTCAGCCACAGACAGGCCATCTTTCCGGTTGATGGAGGCTTCCTCTGGTTTTGGCTTCTGGCTGCCTTCCTCTCCCACCTCCAGTGCTATATTATTAATAACAAGAGAAAAGAACTATAATACAGGAGCATTAGTTAATTGGGTGCCCCCAGGTATCATGGTGGATTTGTTCCTATTTAATTCCTGTAAATAGGAAGGAGACGAGGGAGCTCACCTGTACTAGGTACCAACTATGCGTCAGGCAGGGTGATGAGAACTTGGTGTGTGTTATTCGATCTTAAAGAATAAAGAGGGGGCTCCATGCAGTAGATGGTAGATCAGAAAACTACGAAACAGAACCAGCATGCACACCCAGGTACATTTGCTATCAAAATAGGGACACTTTCAGATGAATCCAAGGATTGTGAATCTTTCTATGCAGATGGTAGGTGAGAGCAGGGCCGGGACACAGAGCTGGGGTTCATGCCAGTGTGTCAGCTGGGAAGCCAACACAGGGCGCTTGTTATGGATGCGGCAGGTGCCCCCTGGTGATGCTGGTTTACTCTCTTGGTTTGCACTGGCCAGCATGCGCATCTCTAAATACCAGCCCCCAAGTTTTGGGATCCCTCTATCTTTTATCTGATTGGATGCACTTTTATACATTACCTATTAGACTTGCCAAGCGTTAAGGAAAGGACCGCAAACAGCTGGGAATCTAATTGGAATTGTCTCTTCTACTATAAAATTGAAACACCAAAAGGATGCCAGAGTCCAATATATCTTTAATAGTATTTTAACTCCAATTGGGGCCATTTCCTGCCATAGCAGAGTTTGTTGCTATTTCTATCTAATCCACTAGAGAAAAACAAAAAAAAAAAATGCCTCTCCTCAGACCAAATGGAAAAGCACAATTGCCCCAAAGAATTGTTTAAAACTTCTGTAGCTAGTTGACCTGTCTGCTTTTTTCTTCTTTTTAGGTCTTCATTGTCTGTTTTATTACCCTTTTTTGTGTGTAAACATGTTCCTTTTATAAGCCAACTTGAATTTTTTTTGGAAAGAGACAGAAGGAAGGAAAAAAGGAAGGCAGGCAGGCAGGCAAAAAAGAAGGAAGGGAGAAATTTGAAAGAAGGAAAGAAAAGTAGAAAGGATTTGGTAAGGCTAATAAGGCTGAGCGTGTAGGATATCATCTAAAAATAGTCCTGTTCATTAGCATTAGCCACTTAGCCAAGGATGGGGAAATAGAAGTGATTATATCTGTTCCCCACAGGGAGCCATAGAACGTTGTGTAAGAGCTGTCAGAAAAGCCAGTCCTCTTTCTCTGTTATAAAAGATAACGTAGCATTTCCTATTTCCCATCAAAGAATGAGTTAGGATTTTCCCCCTCTATGTCTGAATTGAAAGGAGTGCTATTTGTTCTATTTCTGTTACTTTTCATGAGGCTTTTCCTTTTATTACAACTAAGAATGATTTGGGATGCTAGCTAGCTGCAGGAGTTCAGAAGACACGATGTGAGTGCTGATAGAAGCTTTGCGAGCTGAATCAGACCCAGCTATGACACGAATGCACCCATCGCTTCCCTTATCGTTTGGTTGCAAACCACAAATACGGATTACTGCTTTCACAGTGAAAAGATTAATGCTTTCCCAGCCAAAAGATCCCCCTTTTAAAAATAATGAGTCTAAGAAACTCAATGTAACATGTAACATGACTTTTCAATTTTTAGAAGGTTCCCATAAGCAAGGAAGTCTTCATGTCGAATAAAACAAAAACGCATTTTAAATTTTGCAGTTTTACATTATAATTCAAGTGATTGGGGCCTCTTGAATTACCCAGAATCCCTCCTCCTGCTGTGTTCACTAATGCCGGTGCTCCGAGGCCCATTAGAGTACATTACGTGGACCATGCAGAGCTCTGATGAACTCATTTCATGTGAGGCTCATGCTCAGACCAAGGTTTGTATCATTTCCTGTAAATAACTGCTCTTTTGATCTAACCCACATTTTTGGAAGTGGATCTGCCAGGTGTCACTGATACTTTGATTCCTACTGTATGCCCATGGAAAGAGGAAGTGTCGGGTTCAGACCTCCTGGGGTTACTTGTGTGTTTCAACAAATGTAACATTTAAAAATATTTTTTGCATTTATTGATTTTAGAGAGAGAGGAAGAGGGAGAGAGGGAGAGAGAGAGAGAGAGAGAGAGAGGGAGAGAGAGAGAGAGAGAGAAAAAGAAACATCAGTTTGTCATTCCACTTATTGATGCATTCCTTGGTTGATTCTTATATGTGCCCTGAGTGGGGATCGAACCCACAGCTTGAGTGTGTCAGGATGATGCTGTAACCAACTTAGCTCCCCTGGCCAGGGTCCACAAACATGCCATGTGATTCTTCCTCTGCTGGGTTCACCTGTGAAAACATCCCTGGTCTTGGGGGCTGTGGGCTTCTCTATGTGTTCTGCTGGACATGCTGCTGCTTTGTCTGTCTCTGAGAGCTTCACATGTGAACCTTTGGCCTTCTCTGAATGACCTTCCAGATCTTCCTTGGGTATTTCCTTAAATATTCCCTACAACTTGGTAGGTGGTTCAGTAGACCTTACTTGGGGATAGATGTCAGATGTCACATGAAGTACCTTAAAATGCACTCTTTTTTTTTCTTAAAACATTTTGAATGATTAAAAACATCAATGCAAATCCACCATAAGTAATTTGGGAAGTATGGGAACAATAATGAGGAGAGTAACAAGCCCTCCTAGAAACCACTATGAGATAGTCCCAGCTGAAGTAGCAGCGCATCCGCCCAGTCTCCTGTGAAGATGTGAGCGCTCAGCTTTCTTATTACTGGAATGTGACCCGCTTAATATCGTTGCCTCCTCATATCAGATAGGTTCTCTGGGCCCCTCATGAACAGTATCATGTGCCCCTCTGTCCCCGCCTGTCTGTGGTGCCCAATCCTTGACACAGCCTCCACTGTCTTTTTTAAATTACGATGTGCTGGCGAAATGACCCTCTGCTACCATCGCTGTGGCTGTAGCCCAGGGCGCCACTTGTTCCCGGAATATTCCAAGCCTGAACCTTTCCATCGGCTTCCCCTTTCATCTCCCACACTAACTTTTCACAAGACGGTTTTGAGCCTCAGGGACACTAGTGGGAAAATACATCACAGAGGGTAACTGTTACCTCTTCCAGAATCCACGTCTGTTCTCGAGTCCTTTGGCATTCCCTTTCCTATTGCTGTCTCCAAGTCTGGGGCGGGGACCCACATCCCCAACACTGGAAATCTCCCAGGTATATTCAGAGTCAGAGTGTGGGCTAAGCTCACTCGGGGAGAAAAGGGTAACATTTTCCTTCTTCCTACTCTTTTTCACCGTTTCCAAATTCTTATATCTGGCTCTTTTAGGATTGACCTGTCCCAAAGACTGGTTGACCTAATACTGCCCCTGTTGACAGGGGTGTGGACTGTCCCTCCACTGTCACATGGTCATCTGACTTCAGGACGTTTCCCCAAGTTGGAGGCACATATTTATTAGAATGTGAGCTTTGTAAGTAGGAAGACTTTGTTGTGGCCTTTACTCGGTCTTTGGCTTCTTTCATGTGCCTGGTATATATGGTGTTCAGTAAATATTATTGAATTGAATATACTTAACAAAGAAAATATCAACTTAAAATAGGCTGTTTGCATCTTTTCTATTTCATTTAATGTTACATCAGGTATACCTTCACAGGTGAAAAGTCTACACAGGTCCCCATGACCTTCCATGGCACAGAGAGTGTTTAGTTGTAGAACAGAAGATGAAACTTCCCAGGGTTACTAATCCATAGGTTTCAATTAATTTATTTTTCTCTAAGTGAAAGCAGTAATAGATGTTATTCAGTTGCAGAAAAAAAATGCCCAAAATATTCTGAAACAGCCTAAGAAATTTGCTTTTGTTCCATGGAAAAATGAGTTTGTGAGCAAGTAGAAGCTCCTGTTGGAAACAAAGCATGATTTATTGGTTGAAATATTGCAGCACTATGTAAAACTAGCAAAGGCATAGCAAGGACATAACAAGAATCTCATAAATATCATGAAAAGACAAATTAATCGTTTGGAAATTTATCTCTATGCCTAAAATAATATCACATTAAGTGAAATAACAGCTTTAGGTGATGCTTTTTTTTCTGAGAGGTTTTTCAACAATTTTAAAAGCATCCAGATACCCTGCAGATATTCTATCTTTTCTCACATGATTCAAGGCCAGACCATTTGCTTCCAGCTTAGCAAAGTAGAAGTTGTAGACATTTCTTAAAGTTTAGGGAAAAGTTTATGGCAAGGGAGTGGGTCAGCTTTTCCAGAATAACAGGTTTATGTTGGTGCATTGTAGGAGGTAAGACAAAGATGGTGGATGTTTGGCTCACACAAAGCCCTCTCTGGTCTGGTGTGCAATGAACAGCCATTATGGAAGGATCTTGTTCTTCCACAGTAGGTCCATTTGTGGTGCCTTGCCTTTTTATAAACATGCACCCTAAGTATTATCAATGCTTCCCAGCTTCAACCGTGTCCCCAAATTTGATAAATATGTGTCCTTTACTAACAGATGTGCAATAGCAGCCCTAATGAATCTTTGGTCACTGATGCAATGCCAAAAACAGGACAACACTGTTGAAAGTATGAAAGACTTCTTTTTATCCTCACCAGAGGACATGCTTATTGATTTTTAGAGAAAGGGGAAGGGGGGAAAGAAGGAGAGCAAAACATCAGTTGGTTGCCTCTTGTATGCACCCTCACCAAGGACCATACCCGCAACCTACGTATGTGCCCCAACTGGGAATCGAACCTGAGACCTTTCAGTTTGCAAGGCAATGCCCAACCAACTGAGCCACACTGACCAGGGCTGGAAGACTTTCTAATCCAATACCTTAACTTGCCTTTGGTCATACCCCTACTGTCCCACAAGCCCTTTACCAGAGAAATGTCTAACCACAAAGCTGTACACCTGAAACTAATGTAAAGTACTGTGGAGTGTTAACTGTAATTGAAAAATTAAAAAAAAAAAAAAAAAACAGAAACATGTCATGATGTCTCATCCCCATCAGGCCTTCAGGAGTTTCTGGCAATATTTTTCTCTTATTCATAGTCATATTCCTTATTCATTTATCCAGTGAGAGTGATTATTTAAAGCCTTCTTCATTTTCCTGAAATCTCCTATCATGCTCATTCTCTGTCATCCTCAGCATCAGGCCACAACTTTTCAAACAAATAAATCAATCCATCAAAGAGGAAATTTCTCGATTGGCTTAATTTTTTTGCCTCCCCCAAATCCAGCAGTGTCTACACCCATTCTCACCTCCTGTCCACCTGTGTCTGGCTTCCCGGTGTTTATCATCCCATCTCATCACACAAGCTCAGGGTTCTTGTCGCATCCTTTATATTTTTCCTATCATGACCTGCCACCTCTGCATTGGCTTTTTACACCACAGTTGTCTCCCGTCATAAAGCAGTTCAACATCCATCCGTGGCCTACTCCATTTTCTTGTATCTCTATTTTTACAAACTCAGTTGCACTGCCTGTCTCTAATTTCTCTCTCTTGTTAGTTTACTTCTCAGTCCACTGGAATCTTGCTTCTCTCCTCCACGTGTACACTGAAGCTTTATTTACCATGGTCAGGAATATTCTGCTCGTTGCTAAGTTCAGTTACCACTTCTCAGACCTTCATTTGACTTCACTGCAGCATTTTTCCTTTCTTCCTTTCGTTTCTCCATTCCCTGATCTGCACCATCCCTTCAACTTAGTACCCTTCACAGAGTCCTCTACTGCCTCTTAACTGTCAGGGTTTTGACGCCCAAACGTGGGCTTTCTTATCTATTGACCTTATGAAGTCTGTGTACTGCTTGCTTTATTTTATTCACCACGGGTGTGGTAACTGCTGGCCAATACATGTCTTGAATCGCTTCTGAGCTCTTGACCTATAAAGAGGACCGTCTGGTAGATCCCTACTTGTATTTTCAACAGGTATCTCCTATCTTCAACAAATCCACAATTGCCCTGTTTTGCTTTGTCCCCAAGTCTCTAAAGACTTTTCCTCCTAAATGTCTCTCAGACCTGCCCACTCATCTCCATCTCTGCTGTCTGTCCCCTCCTTCCCGGTACAGCCCCATCTTTCCGGGAACTACCACGGTCTTCCAACTCATAGCCGTGCTTCTGCCCTTGTCCCTCAACTGTATACCCATTTCACCTCATCTAGGATGATCTTTCCAACAATCAGATCTAAGCACGTACCTTCTACATTTCAACAACTCTAACAGATTCACCATTGCACTTGGGATAAAATTCAAACTTTTTAGCTTGAGTGTAAAGCCTCTCTTTGATGTAGCCATTTTATCATGGCATCTGTTGCTCAGGTCACAAATTTTTATCCCACACTGTTCCTTCCGGCCACCGGTTTGCCGCCTGTTAGTTACGTGGCATTGTCCTCTGGAACTCAAGCATTTGCCTGGGCTGCTTTCTTTTCTAGGAGCCTCTTCTCTGCTTCTGTTTTCTATTTAGGGCTTGAGTTACACATCAACTCCTCCAGGGAAGGTTTCTGAGTTCCCAAGATTAGACTGGACGTCCATTTAATGTGTCCCAGAATATACTCTGCTGACCCCACTGAAATTCTCATTACACTGTGCGGCTGAGCGACCATTGCTTTGCCTAATTGGACTATTAAACAGAGCGTGAACTTCCTAAGGCCAGGGCTGGCACCCTGTGTGGTACTTTTCGCAGTGTGCTGATTAAGTGAATGGATGAGTTATGCATTTGGTAACCAAAGCTTTGATATTCTATGAGCCTGACAAAGAAGAAAGGCTATAGGAAGGGTAAAGGAAAACAGGAGTCATAGCAGAGATAGGTTCAGGAGACTTCCTGGCAGTAGGGATTGGGAGTCAATGGGAAAGGCGGTCAAACAGAGGGTTCCAGGGGAGAGACTCATCTGCATCTTGTTAAGGGGGTGTCGGGGGGATGTTGTAGGACTTTTGTACAAAGAAGCCACTGTGACCCCTTTGAGAGAGCATATTCAGTAGGGGTTGTGGCACAGGAGACAGAGTCCAGGGGGCTAAGGAATGGGTTGGAAGAAAGAAGTGGGGACACTCATGAATAATACTACTTTGTATGAGGATTGATCTCCCACAGAAGGGGAGCAAATTGTAATAGGGCAGTAGTGCTTGAGGAAGTAACAAAAATAAATGTTTTGGCACCTCAGTAGTTTGAACAGTTTTTATTAGAAGTGAAAATACACATTGGCATAATAATATTAAATTTCTAAAGGCCCCACCTGAAGATAAAATTAACTCCCAATTTATCACAGATAGTTTTTATCATGCAGATATAAAATGATGTTATTCACCCATACAGTGCACACAGCCTGACACCCACATATTGGTATCACCGCTGTATCCAAAAGAAAGGGAAGAAGGAGGTGGCAGAGGAGATGAAAACAGGAAGCAATATATTGATGTGAAACTTCCATTTCTCTGATACAATACGCTCCTCAACCATTGCATAATTGAAAACCAAAAGAAAGAGTGGCTTTTAAAATTCTTTCATAATAGTATTTTCCTAGGAACTCTGCTCTCTTCATTCAGATTGCTACATTTACATGCACTACTTTACATATCATCTTTATTACTACCACTAATCAACACAAATTGAATAATTAAAATAATTGGTTATCTTAGTAGTTATTTGAGTAAAAATTTATGGAGTCGGTCCATTGTCATTCATAGCTTTTGACTTTTTTTAATCCCAATTTCAAGATTTCTGTTGACACTCAAATTTCAATTCTGAACATGCTACAGTATTCATATAATTAAAATGGATTCTGTCACTCAACATACCTTGATTCATAACTGCCCTTGATATGCTGGTTCAGACAGAGATGTTTGTGTTTGAACCGAAATTCACTAATAGCATTTTTTCATGTGAATGAAAGATGCTTGCCTGTTTTTCAGCATAGGCAGGTCCATTCAGAATTTGATTCGGTTTATTTCCTCTAAAACTACTGGGAAAGGTTCAGCTCACTGCTGGGAAATGGAGCATTGCTTCACCTTGTCAAAGTTCAGGGACTGTGCATTGGTTAATTTCTGTCATCTCTGGAAGCACAAGATGTCAAATCCCATGAGTCTTCTCTCAAGTGCCATTAATTTGCTGAGCTTTTCACTTGATTTTTTTTTTTAATTAGCTTCCAAGATTTCTGGAAGAAAAACACCTTGAGGTTTCAGACATTTTCTATTTCAGATGTCTGGGGCTGGCCAAAAAGTTTGTGTGGTTTTTTTCCATCACGTAAAAGACACATTTTTCGTTTTCACCAGTAACATTACTGATTTGGGTATTTCTGTATTCCAGAGCAGATTCAGGGCCTGCACACCGAAGACCCCAGTTTGACCCCCTGGAAGACATTAGGCAATGTGGAGTTGGAAGTGTTTTGCATGACCTGGAAGCTCAGATCAACCCCAGCTCCTCGTTTACCCTTTGCCTTTGGTACTAGACAAGTGCCCGTGAATATGTCCTTTCACATCTCACTGATGATAACTCATTGCTAGGGCATTTTCACGTGGCAGGCCTTCATTCCAGCGCATTGCCCATATTATCTCAGTTGATTCTCACAACAAACCTTTGACATCGGTACTTTACTCTCCCCATTTTACAGATGAGGACACAGGCCCAGGCCACACAGCTAGCTGGCAAATGAGGGAGTCAGGGTTTGAACCCCAGCTGTGGCCTTGCACCACCCGGCTGCCTCACCACCGTGCTCTGACCCTTCATTTGGAAATATTCCTTACTTGTATTAATTACCTGGTGCAATCCTCAAAGTTGCTTTAAATTATATTCTGTTTTCATTTCTTCCTAATGAAATCTGCTATACATTATCTATGCTACATCACCATAGTATTCACCTCTGTATCCTGATTTATGATAGCTGAAAAGCAAAGGGTACTTGATTTTTCTATGTGGAAATGATGCTAAAAATAAGATAAAAGAGAAAATAGACTTACCTCAGAAATTCCTAAATATAGTAATATTTCAATTTCAATTTGGTCTTGGAGAAGAAAATGTTCTGCATGTGTGATTTTTCCACATGACTTACCTTTTCAAATGCCAGTTCTTAAGAAAGCATATTTCAAGTATTTCTAAAATGACCGCTTTCCCTGTCTTCTTAAAGCAGAAAATAACAGGTTCAATGAGTCTTCCCTTTATGACTCAGAATCATCATGATGAATGCCTGTTTCACTATTTTTTAACTTAGCTCTGTCTACTTTTCTGCTTTCTTCTTCCCTTTGTACCTTATCATTAGCTATCATTTTTTTCCCATTTTGAGTAGATTTCCTCCTAAAAATACCTCCCCCCATACAATATCCTGCATGCTGATAATGAAACAATCACATTTGTTAATACAAACACATAAAAGAAGAGTAAATAACCCATTACAGGAATACAAACATAAGATTTAGTGATATTTTTGAAATACTATCTTCTTGACTCAGGAGCGTTTTTCCATCACTTCAGATTTGTGACCTGTATTTGGAAGGGCCAGAAGGTGCCAGGAGTGGGACCTCAGAACAAGAAAAATATTACTGAGTTTTGAAAATACGTTGTAAATATAGAACTGAATATATAAATATGTACTTCTATGCGTGGAAATATAGGATGAATAACATAGGCCTCTTTCATAACATGATTTTAATCCTATTAACCTTCTGAAGTAGTGGTCCAAAGACAAGTTATGTTACATAGCGTTTTCTTTTGCTTTTAAAGGATTTTGGTAATCCTATTGCTTTAGGGTTGAAGCCACATGATGAATACATCAGACTTAACAAAACTACATTAGTCACATCGTAACAGTTGTTTGGAAATGGATTCTTATTTCTCAGCTGCTTCGCGGCTGGACTATCCAAATGAAAAATAAACTGAAGTCTTCTGGTAGGTTTGTCACTGAAGTTTATTTAGCTGTGTGGGTGACGTGAATGACACATGGACAAGAAGATTAATTAGTGATCATTTTGCCGAGAAGCATAATGTTGAGGAGCCATCTGGCGTGCTGTTGTTGGGAGGGAGATCTCGAAGGGTTACTCATTAAACTTCCAGCACTTTGTTCCAAGACAGCCAGTGGCCCTCCAGCTTCTTATTGGATGGAGACTGTGCTGAGATTCAGGAGCAGCTGGGCCATGGGGAAGTGAAGCTTCATGTGTACCTCAGACCACAAACCATTCAACCTTCCGAACTCTACCTGGGGCCCACTACCGCTTCCCTTCTTGGCATTTATGCTGTTTATATTACTATTAACTTTCTCATAATAAAATACCTACAATAGCCCCTCCTCAAAAGCTTATACAATCATTTTGAAAAACGATTTTAAATATTTACATTGTCCTGGAAGAGCTAAACAAGCTCCTCATTATTACACCTAAAATAACTCGCTTACTAATTTTCATGCAGTACTATTTTTCTGTTCTTTCTGTGACATTCATTCATAAGTTTACTTACTCATTCAGCAAATATGGATTCAATGGCTGCATTTACTATTGCTATGCTCGTAAATGAAGCAGAAAATTTACCCCAACTTCCTGATTTTTTATCTAAGAATTTATCTGTTTCCAGAGGCCCCGTGACAACATGTAACTTTTATAATCTCCATCTCTTCGAGTTACTATTCAGTCAATGGCCTCAGTATCATTTTATAGTCTTTGTTAGAAGTTCAGTCCTCTGACATGCTAAGTTAAATGGTTTGATTTGAACTCTGCCTCTGAAGTATATGTGAGCCATGTGGAAACTAAATTTTGATCTTATCGATATCCCCACAAATATGTATCTACTGAATTCTAGGCATTTTGAAAATTGATCAAAACCAATTTTTTCTATTAATAAAACAATGGAGCATGAATATGTCTTGGCAGGCCAGTGAAATGAGAATTTATGTCATCAAATGAAACGAAAATAGAATATTGCCTATCAAATAAAAAATGGAGGCAGACATTACTAGTGGTGCGTTGTTATTCTTATCAACAGACATTGACATGGGTCTAGTTACAGTAGTGTGGCCTGAAGAAACCCCGCATACATGCACCTGGCCCTGGAGGAAAGGTGTGATCAGCTGTAGAGTTAGTGTCTAATAGATGCCCGGGTGATACTTGATTCTTTTGTCTTTATTTCTCTATATCTACCTTCGCTACGTTTTTCTAATCTTCATCAGCCCTTTGTCATTCAACTGTGTTTTGTTTCTTTTTGCTTTTAATCACACTGAGCATTTACTGTGCATCTTTCTGAGCATCCCAGTTTTCCTTTCTTGTACGTGTATTCTGCAAACTTCCTCATGTGCTATAGCTCAATTTGTCTTCCTGGAAGATAGTGATAGCAATATTTTCCTAGGCCGCAGACTTCTGGGAATAAAATGAATAAAGATGGCTATAACAAGCTAGGTGGGCCACCTGATTTTGAATTCCCTAAGTGGGTAGAATACATTTTTCTGCCCATTGCTCCCTGACAGGAACACCCAGGGTCTCTGACCAAGCTCAAGGCTACAAGCACCTGCTCGCCCATAGGGGCCAGCAATCCTCAAAAATCCTCTTCCTATTTTAATTTTATAATAATCCACAGAAAGGAGACACAAATGGCTATTTCTCTTTAGGACTGCCAGCTTCCCTCACTCAGCCCAGTTGAAGGCTGAAAGTGGATATCCTGAAAGAACTTTGGAGAAAAGTAAAAGTCATTCCGTATGTAGATATGAAGCACAATAGCTACCATCTGTTGAGTACCTACTATGCACAAGGCACCGTTCCAACTTCTTTACATAGATCCTTACTTGATTCTCGTACCAACCCTGCAGGGTGGCTTTGCTAACCTTTAATAGATGGGGAAGGCACCAGAAATTTAAGGAAAGCCTAGTGGGCTTCTCAGAGGTGGTTTCGTTCTTCCCACAACATCATCCTAGCTCTAGAGTTTTAGTAAGATTCACACAGTATGTTAGTGTGTGCTTGTAGGCAACACAGCTTGTGAGAAGGCGTTGACTTTGAATTAAAAGGGTGTGGAAGTGATGAATGTATATTCATTGTGTACATAATCATATATTATATGTATGATTACATGTATCTACATAATGAAACATGCTCCTTTGTAGGAAGAGACGGTTCTGTGCTGGGAGGGGCTTGAGTGAGACTGTGGAGAAGATGACTAGGACACTTAATGTTAGTCTCCCAGGGACATGACACTGAGGATGATGGACAGTTGTGCTTTGTTGTTGGCAAGAACAGTGCAGTGAAAGGCTGGCGGTAGAAGTTACCAATGCAAGTGTTCACAAGACATTAGATGACAATGAAAGGGAGCATCATAATAACCCATAACAGATAAAATGTAACAATTTTTTATTGGCCAATATGGGCATGGAGGGGGAGGGATGAGAGGGGATCCTTGTGCTTAGGTTAGTGTCTTGGTGACTTAGTTCTGGCGGGAGGTCTAAGCTCCCATCCTCGATGGCTAGAGATACAGATAGATCCCCTTAGTTCCGAAATGACTATGAAAATCCTAGAGGACAATTTTAGCTACTTGTCTAAGAAACACAAATAATCTATAAACTGTGTATAAAGATAACACCAACATAAAGAAGTATGACTTTATTTTTATATGTGTCTATGCTTATGTTAGAATAAAAAAAACAATTTTGCACAGTTTCATGTTTTCTAAACTTCAAGTTAGTGACCGTGTATTGTCACTGCACAAGTGCCGAGATAACTCTTTTAATCAAATTTTATTAATCCTTTGTTGAAAGAAACTGTTGGCTGCTGTACGTGGAGTATGATAATTAGAGTGCTGTGTTCTAGCTACTGCCCAGCCTATTGGGGAAATATAATTTTTTGTTGTCAAATAAGCCTCTTCCTAGTCCACCTCTAGAGAACTGTATACAGAACAGTAAAAGCTAGTACGGTTTGGACAGTCGCAGGTCTGTAAGGCTCACTTATTGAAGCCTAAATGGTTCTAGATACCTTAACATTCCCTGTTAGCATCCCTTACGATCCAGGAGAAAAATCGCTGACAATATTTGATATTTATGATGCAGGCCAGGGAGTGATGCAAAAGGGAAGACTTTTAAAAGTGTAATGTGCTGCATAAATGCCAGATAGAATTGTTTATGGAGATGAGGATGAACATAAATATATAGCAAAATATGTCCCATCTATCAAACGAAGGGGTCAGGTTCTGTGACTTCAGAATAACCTTTCCGTTTCAGTGTTCCCTAACTCTGTGTTTCCTGGGCTGGTGGTCATCACAGGGCGAGGTGAGTCACCACACCATCGCTACCTGCAGCCACATCTTAGTCCCTTGTGTAAAAGCTGAATAACGAAGAATAAGCACAACGCATGGTGTTTTGGGACACCATAATGTGCTCAAAAGGGAACATGATAAAACCCTACACTTTGGGAAATTGATCATTTAAAAAAGGTTTTCCTATATTCTTGTTTGTTCTCATGAAACAGTGGAGGCGCTCCACTTGGGGACGCTGATGGCTGCTCACGGCTACTTCTTTCCCATCTCCGATCACGTCCTCACACTCAAGGATGACGGCACCTTTTACCGGTTCCAAGTAAGTTTGATAAAAGTATTCTTTATCGGTCAAAGAGACATCTGTATTTTGTTTGCTAATTCTTTTTGCAGAATGTTTAAAAATTGTGGCATTTAAACTTAGGCTAGTTAAAAACTAATGGTTAAATTTAAGACAGAAGAACAATAAGCAAGGAAAGATGGAGAGTGCTTAGTTAAGATGGTTTGTGAAAGCTGAATTCTGTGATGTCTCAAGTTATACTGTGTAGAAAAGGCTTGAGAGGACTCAGAGAGTCACTTACTTCAGGAAGCTAGGAGAGTTATGTTTAAGTTACATCTTAGCTACTAAATTTTTGCCCCCGTATGTGATCCAGAATCATCTTCAGTCCAAGCCAACTTTCATAGAATGTTTGAAGCTCCAGGATAAGGTTTAGCTAATTATACAAACCCTCTACGTGTGGGTACCTGAGGCCCTTCTACAAGTCTGTGAAGAGTGATAGGCATGATGCTTTTACGTGTCCACACTCATCTGAGATCAGAGGACACCACAGATAATTTTTGAATGAACAAGAGTCCTTCTAGGTCATTTTTCTAATGAGACAGGCTGCTGTTGTGTCAGGAGATGATTGTGGACTCTAATTTCAGTCACTGAGCATGCTTTTGATCTTGAGCTCACAGTGATTTATCTGGAGTGCATTCTGTATTAGACGTTATGATTCATTAGGGACTGACTAGTAAATTCTAGCTTATGCAATTAGGACAGCAGTGTTTAAACTCCAGTTAAATTCCTATAGGTGTTTTTAGAGGAGTCCTCCATTGCCCAGGCACTAGAGCATTCTCCTCACTTGTTCTCAATGTCATTAGATGTCCTACATCTAAAACAACAACGAAATAGTCATTTAGGTGCCTAAGAACTTGGTTAGGAAAACTGGGAACAAAGAGAGAATATGTTTCTAAAAATCGTTCTCTGAGATCATTGTCCACTTCAGAATACTCTCCTACCCCTTCCTTTGACTCTCCTATCCAAGGCAATTCATCATGGGCCATTTGCCCTGAGTTGTTAGGAGGTAAAGCCATCTCCTAAAATTGTGTTACTGACCTGTGTATTCAATCAATTTAAATTAGTTAAATTACTTAATTGTGAAAGTCTTTAAAATAATGGAATTTTATCCCTTATACAGTCAAACAAAGTAATGGTGACTTAAAACAGCTTATTACGTTAGAGCAACTTGGGTTCCTAAGGTTAACATTTTAATCAATAAAAATCCTTGGTGATTAGTCAAT
>VMDR010013908.1:0-22500 GCA_007922815.1 Macrotus californicus | reverse complement strand
TGGTATGAACTAGTTACCGTAATCCCGGAGTCCTCTTCAGGGACTTCCCGTGCGGGATAGAAAGGGTCGACAGAAGAGAAATCACAGGCCCCGTGTCCCCAAAGACAAGTTGACTTAAGGAATAGGTTCACCGGTTTATTACTTATTTATTTTTTTGTGAAATAATTTGAAAAGCTCATGTAAAAAGCACAGTGAGCTACACGTAACAGTGACTGGTAAATGAGAACACTGCTCAATACACTTCAACAGCCTCAGGTTGACCTTGGTGGGCAAGCTGCCAAGGGTGGTGGCCCAGAGAGAACCGAGGGAAGCCAGGTCCCTGAGGAGGTGGGGGCTCAGAATGTGGCGTGGGGCTCTGAGGGGTGAAATTCAGAGCCAGATGTCAGAGCTGCAGTCGCCCCCAGGGTAGCGGAGCTCATGGGCCAGGGCTGGGCCCAGAGGCTCCTTCCCAAAGTCCACCAGGAAGTTGGGGTTCAACTTCAGCCCTCCGTTTTCTGTGTCTACATCAATCTGCAGCATCACAGAGCCTTCCCTGGTGGCAATGGGGAGGGGAGAAGAGAGAGGTCAGGGGAGCTGTCCCCTTCCCCCAGACTTTGTGAGTGTACAAGTGGGCTCCTGAGGAGGGAGCAGGGTCTGTATGGTGGGGGCCCCAAGAGTCCTCAGAAAGCCAAGTGACCCTTCTGGGAGAAGAAGGCTGGGGAGGAAAGCCCAGGCTGTCTGCTTCTCACCTGATGAGGTCAGGGTAAAACTGCTTGTCCCAGGCACTGTACAGCGACGTAGTGACATAGAGGCGCTTCCCGTCTAGGCTAAGCTGGATCATCTGAGGGCCTCCAGCCACCCGTTTCCCCTTGGGAAAACCAGGGGTCAGTCCCCAGGATGCTGGAGATCATAGGTACCACCCAACCCCCAAGAGCATCCTCAGACGCTGCCCTCTTCCCTCCCCCATGCTTCTCCAGCCTGGATCTGAGTGTCTCATGGGCAGGGGAGAGATCCTCACCTTGACCACCAGGGGCTCTGGCTGTGATTTTAGCTCCTGGTCCTCCAGCACTTGTACAGGACCTCCCTTCACAATGCTGCCCCCCAGGAAGAGCTGGGTGGGAAGGGGCAGAGCATGAAGGACAGCAGTGCAGAGCATGAAGGACAAGAGCTGCTTGCCTCAGTCAGGATCCTTCCCTTCTCCTGTTCCCAGCTAGTCCAGGACTCCCCACAGTCCTGGCTTGTACCATCCCTCAGCCTGCATTTTTGCTTTTCTTGTACCTCCCTTATCAACCCCCAACCTCTTCCCTTTTCCTTATGTAGCCTCTCTCCTCCTCCACCCCTCCCTTTTTGCCCCACCTGTCCCGTGAGCCGTGGCCTCTGAGGGTCAGAGATGTCATACTGCCGCAGGTCCCCGTGCAGCCAGTTGCTGAAGTAGAGGAAGCGGTCATCCAGGGACAGCAGGATGTCAGTGATCAGGCCTGGGGTGGGGGTGCAGTTCAGAGGCTTTAAGGATTCCTGATTCCCAGGCTAATATCAACCTTCCAATTCCCACCCTTCCCTGGGCACCCACCTGGCATTTCAGGCAGCATCCAGCCCTTTACTTTCTTGGGGGACACCTGGATAACCTTCTCCACCGACCAAGTGCCTCCCTGAATTGGGATTAGGGGCAGAGAGGTGAACCTGTCAGAGTTGGAGGAGGGGGGCAGACCTGGTTCTCCCCAGGGCCTACTGCCTACAGGGAGACAGTGGATACAGGGCCTCCTTGCCACTAGGGTCTAGTTCCAGCACAAGCTCCTTAAGACATGATTCATGTCTGTTCACTACTTTATGCCTAGCACCTGGCATAGCACCTGGCATAGATGCTCACACAATGTTTTGTTGACTGAATGAATGAATAAATATGGCCAGTTAGAATTAAGGTGAAAATAGCCTAGGACTGAGAGTAGAGAGGTGGGTAGGTGGCCCTGGCTTTGGTTCTGGAGAAGTCTGGGATGGCAGAGCCAAGCAGAGAGTTCTGGCCACTCCTAGGGAGAGGGGAGCAAGCGTCATGGCTACAGAAGCCGGGGTAGAGGCAACAACAGGACTGCTGGACAGGGCCAGAGGGCGCATGTCACCTCATTCTTGAAGAAGCGCTGGATGGTGGAGCTGAGGGCACAGCCCACGAAGCCCTGGGCAGCAGCTGGATTGTGCAGGAAGCGGACCTCCAGGGGGATGAGCCCATCCTGTAACGGCAGGGTCTGCACAATCTCACGGCGCTGCCAGTCCCACACATACAAGTGGCTTCCATACAGTCCTGGGTGGAAATGGGCCCGAGGATGGACTCAAAATCAGACCTGGAGGGCATTGGGAAGGGCTGGGGCCCAACACTGGGCAGAAGTTTGAGTATGGCAGAAGGACACCAGCACAA
The DNA here is from genome assembly GCA_007922815.1 of Macrotus californicus. Lineage (NCBI taxonomy): Eukaryota > Metazoa > Chordata > Mammalia > Chiroptera > Phyllostomidae > Macrotus > Macrotus californicus. Next base: position 20,114 of record VMDR010013908.1, on the reverse strand, counting down.
GCAGAGCACTCAGCATATTCTATGCCATCGCTGGGGTCCACATGAGGGAAATGAGAGGCTGGAGAGCAGGGTTTGGGAGCAGAAACAGGTATGCACCCATGCTCCTGCTGACCCCCGGGGGAGTTCTCACCAGCCTCTACATCAGCAGGGTTGAAGCCTTCTTTTAAAACTTTGGGAGCTGCCCATGCGGAGCTGATCATGACATTGTGTCGAGGCTGGTACCAGAAGTCATAGCCCAAAGGCGCAGCGCCCCCTGGTCGCTCCCATGTCCCCTTCACGTCAAAAGTCTCTCCATCCAGCAGCACAAAACCCCCTGAGCAGGGAAGAAAGTAGGGTGGCAGTAGGGGCAGTTGAGAGACTACTCCCCCCAGCCCTCACCCCAGGCCAATAGGCACCCAGTCCGTCACCTGGTACCCTCTCCTCCCACTGGCTTTGTCAGCTCCTTAAACTCAGGAGTCCAAAGGGTCTCACCCAGAGGGTCAGGTGCCCCTGCCACACATCAACTTCATCCTTCTCCCAGACCACGGGGGGAGGTTTTTCTCCCACTGAGCCAAGAGACCTTCTGGGACTCAGCACCCGGTGCTTCCCTCACCCAGCCTCCCACTTCTATGTGGGATTCCTGCCTGAGTCTGAGTTCCATTCTGCTCACTTCATTTTTTCATAGAGCAGGCAGATTGTATTTATTTGTAGTGCAGCATAAATACTCAGTATATCTTTCCCTTCTGTGTATGTTATGACATGTTGACACTTCTTTGCAAAACAACTTGAGTCTACTCCTAAGTGTCATTAAATCTAGGAATGTCATTTCCTGCCATTTCCTGGAAAAAGCAGTGAAGTAGAATCTAGTGCAGTAGAATTAACTGGATGACCTTAGCTGATATCTCACTGCAAGCCCTGGGATGGCAGTTCTGATGAAACAGGTGAGGCTTGGAGAGAAGCAGCCAGCGTGGTGATGGGACGTGGATTCCAGGGCCTGCTCACTGGGTCTGAGTGCCAGTTCCGCAACTCACTAGCTATGTGATTTAGGGAAGTTACCTAACCAATCTGGCCCGCTTTCCAATCTGTTAAACAAGGACCATAGCCGGATGCATCTCCTAGGTTGTGTCTGTCACAAAGTGGATATTTTATAAGTTTCATCTCCATCACCAGAAAAGAACAAACGTGGAGATTAAGGATCCCAAGAACTGTGAGATTTGCTCATAAATTTGCTAAGGCTGGTATTAAATGTATGTGTTTCCTGGAGCCATATCTATGTTCACATGCTCCACAGCAGATTAGTTCTAACTATAGTTCTAACTATAACTTTTAAGTGGATTCATTAGCCAAGGTTCATTTTCATAGAAAAAAATGGAAAGAATTGAAGTTACTTGACTGCAGTTTAAACACTGGATGAGACCAAGCCCCCTGTTATCCCTAGAAGGTCAGTCCATTCTTTCTCTTCTTGGGACCTGGTGCCCCCACAAATGTGCCTGCAGTGCCAGCAGCTACCTTTGCCATTGCCCTTGGGGTCTCCCAGGGTGCTGATCATCACCTCCCCACTAGGCAGGCAGTGGCTGGTGTGGAAGTAGCCCAGGCCACACTTGGCATGGATGTCCTTGGGCTCAATGACCTAAAGAGGGGCAAGGACAGCATTAGAATCTTACAGGGCTGGGCATCCCCATTCCCTACTCCTTTACTCCCCTACTTCTATCCGCTGGCCCAGTCGTCTTTCCCTCCAACACAGGACACGATTTTCCCCTGCGGGAATGTGGCAGAGATTCAGTCCGGTCGCTTCTGCAAAGCAGCAAGAGAGTCAGAGCGACTGCTAACTCCCAAGGAAGAAAGCACGGACTTCTCTCCTGTTTGAGGCACTCACAGCCCTGTGGGACCGTAAGCTCCTCCTGGGCTGGGCCGATGCCAGTGTCAGTCTGTGTCACCAGCAGCCACAGTGAGTGCCCGCTGAAGAGAAAAGTCAACAAAGTATTGAGAGGAAAGAATGGAGGCTCCTGCCTAAGGGAAGCCATGGGCTCCCGACTGGCTGGGAGAAATGGCTCCTCCCCACTCAGGTAAAAACAAGAAGCCTCCCCAGTGCTCTCCAGTTCCCTGCCCTGTGGTACTGGGTGGCGACCACCTATAACTCACCACTGTGTCTAATCCCCTTTCTGCCGCTGAGCCCAGACGCTGCCCAAGAGCTGCAGGCAGCTCGTTTAGGCACAACTCCCTACCCACAGGCTGCCCAGGGTGAGGGTACATGAAGGTCCCCAAGTGGCAGGGGCAGAGAACATGCCTTGTGCAGCCTTGGGGCGCGGGGCTCGGTGCCTACATCCACCACATAGATGCGGGAAGAGATGAGACAGGGCAGCACCAGCTTGGTGCGGGACTTGGTGCTGTCACCATAGCAGCTGCTGCATGTGTTCCAGCCTGAGTGATGTAGTTCGTCCTTCAGGTTGGGCATGGGCAGTCGGTGGATGACCTAGGGTAGGAAAGGGGCAGGGGTGACGCTCAGCGACACCACTCCTCTGTTTGCTTTGGGAATAGGCACCCACTGGGCCCACTTTGGCTTGCAGTGCAGTGCAGGCTGGATTTCAACACTCTCCTTGGACCTCTGGGTGCCTTTGTGCAGTGAACAGCCTACACCACCAGATCTGGGGGGGGTGAAGAAACACGGGGCTGGGGAAGGGCATCCCCAGGCCAGGGCTGGAGCAGGGATCACAGGATGCTCTGCTGTCCAAGACCCACCTACCTGGCAATACTGAGGAGACTTGGGGTCAACATCCACTGTGGCTAGATAGTCTGGGGCCTCAACGCCCGTGTTTCGATAAATACAGGGCAGGTAGACAATCTCCTCCCTGGGCCCTGCAAGTAAAAAGCAGGCAGTTGGGATGGTGGGGAGGAGAGGAATGGCAGGGACAGCACTGGGTGTGCCTGAAGGTGAAGGCCAGGGTCTGATGTCCCCCAGCCCCAGCAGCTGTGGCATCAGTAGAGGACACTGGCTCGAACTTTCTTCCCAAGGTCCTGAGTCTCCGACATCACCCACTTACCTTTCATGGCCTCTAGAGGGGTAGAGTACCCAGGTCCACACTTTACACAATTGGTAGCTGCGGAAACAAAGCAAAATGTCAATAGAACCACACCCTGTCGGCTGAAGGTTGCTTCCCCACCTGCTTTAACCCACCCCCCTACCAGGGCCAAGGTAGATGAGCTGTCCCAGGTCCCATCCCAACTCCAGTCCATCACCCCAGTCATCCTCCCAGCACCCCAAATCCCTGATGGCGTTGGGTGGGACCAAAAGCACTGTAGACATATGACCTGAAGGCAAACAGAAACTCTGCAGCTCCCAAAGGAGAACAGGAGAAGGGCCAGCGCAGTGGAGGTTGGATGGTGCAGTGTTTATGACACTGACTTGGGTCTCATTTTCAGCTGGTCACTCAGGAACCATGGGAGCTTAAGCACATTAATTAATCTCCCCAGTGTCCACTTTGAGGAGAGTAACCAAGAAGATGCAGGTAGGTGTGTAGCTCTGTGCTTGCTGGTTGGAGCCAGGAAAACTGGCTGTTACTCAGGAACAGCCCTCAGGGTCAAGGGCGGTGCCAGTTCACTTCCTTCACCAACAGGTGTCTCTTCCAGAGCCTGGGACACTTCATGCTCTTCTCCCCTTTGGGTCCTGATCCAAGGCTGTTGGCCAGAGCTTGGATTACACAACTGAGGATCTGGTAAGACTTAGGAGGCTGAAGTTCAAGGCTACAGGGCTGATAGGACCTGGATGCCCTTAGAACAGTTTTACCCTGGGTGGGCCCTACTTTCTTTACCTAAAAAGCAGGGTGTTTGGCCCACTCTGGAGAGCTCAGTGGCCCATCTGCCAGAGCTGTACAGTGGCTCTCCTGTCCCCTGAAGCCTGGCAAGAGAAGCCACACTGATCTTTGGGGAGCATATCAGCTGATGAGGAGGGCTGCAAGGACCAGGCATCAGGGGCTGGGGCCTGACGAGGAGGAAAGGCTGAGGAACAACACAGAAGCAGCTGCAGGCAGAAGGAAATCCCAGAGTGGAGTTCTCAGGATGGGACACTCCTCCTGCCCAGTGCCAGGGCCAGTCTGGCCAGTGTCCTGGCAGCTGTGACCGCACGTGGGGAGCCAGGAGCAGCCGCAGTGGAGCCTGCACTGCTGCCTGGGCCTAGACCACCAGCCAGGGAGCTGCCAAGGACTTTGGAGGCTGAGAGAAAGCAGCAGTGTTTAGGAGTCCAGAAACCTGGTTTCAAGCTCCAGGTTTGATATCTACTCTCTCCACTTTTTCCCCTTCCTGTGCTAAAAGTGGGTAATAATATTTGACTTTCTTCTCTAGGTAGCCATGAAGGTCAAATAAGACCTGTGTGCAGGAGGACTTTTGTAAAACATAAATGTGGGTAGGGCTGTACCAGAGGGGTTGTCCCAGGCAGTACTTGGTGCCTGAGAAGAGGGGTAGGAGGTGGGAGGTGGGAGGTGAGGGCAGAGTGAGAGGGGGGTCCCCAGCAAAGGAATTAAGGAGAGTTGTTCTGCTACCCAGCCAAGCTGTGTTGGGGTTTGGCAGGGGAGACAAGGGGCAGGGGAAGGAGGGTCTGGACACAGAGAGGGAAGGCGATTCAACACTCCAGACGTGAAGATGGAGATACAAACACTGCCAAGCCAAACAGAGATGGAGAGAGGTGAGGGTGTCAGGAGCTGAGGCTGCCTGCATCATTTCCCACTCCTCTGAGTGTCAGCACCCCCTCTCTTAGGCGTCTCAAGCCAGATCTCTTAACATCTTCGGATTTGAGATGAATCCAGGGAAGCTCATTAAGTTTTCCCAGTGCCAGGCTGGTGGCTGGGCATTCTGCCAGCAAAGAAAGAGCCAGATTTAAGGGGACAAGGACACTTCCAAACAGACTCGAACGCCTCCACAGCCTGACATCCATTCCCACAGATGGGGGAATAGAAGGATCTCGGGGATTGAGAAGGTGGAGTGGGGGTCAGCAGGCCCCAGTGAAAGAGAGTGGGCTTCCCTGCCCCCCAAGAAGGATTGGTAATTCAAGGTAGCTAGAGAGCCTCCCTGTACATTGAAGGCCTGTGTTCTCTACTCCCTGCAGCAAGAAGCTGGCCTAGGGCTGACATCAGGATTGTCTTTTATGGTGACTGCCAGGGACATAAAGGTTCCACTGCTAAGTGCCCAGCGCCTGATTGTATCAGCTGCAGAAAGTCACCGGAGCCCCAGGCCACAGCTGGGGAGCTGGCAGTGGGGCCCAGGATCATCTTTCCCAGCACCCTTCCCAGCTCGGAAATGCAGGGGTGGAGTGGGGGTGGGGACAGAGGAGCAGAGTCCAGCCCTGTATTCCGTAACCAGCCACCCCCACCCAGGTTTTCTGCCACCTCTTGTAGGGTGGTCCGGGTGGGCAGTGTGAGTTTGTGGTGGTCAGAAGGCCCCCTCCTTACCCATGTTGTTGCCTGGCACGTTTTGGTCCTGCTGGATCTGCCAAGAGAGGGCAGAGAAGGGAAACTGCTGGTGCAGAGGCAGGAAGTGCCTGAGAGGCTGTGCTAGGGCAGAGGGAAAGGAAGGATTTTATGTGACCAGGGGGTTTGGGCGGGGCAGGGGGAGGGCCAAGGGCTTCAGCCCAGAGTGAATGACTAAGGGCAGCTGGCCAGGAAACTCTCACATGGCCTGGGCAGCTGGTGTTTGAGTTATGTGGTGTGCGTGTGCCTGTGCGTATGTAGCTCTGTGCTCAGGTCTCTCTCACAGGTGCCTGGGCAGGTATGAGTTTGTGTCTGTGCCTGTGCACCTCCATGGTGTCCGTGTCAGTGCTTCTATGTATGTGGCTATATGAGTGTGTACCTGGGTTGTGAATATGTGCCTGTGTGTGAAAATCTGTGCTCCTGTATGTATGAGTGGGCCCGTGGGAGTGTATCTGTGTATCTGGACTTGTGTGTGTGATGGGAGCCGCCAGAATATTTAGCCTGTGTGGGCATGTACATACGTACCCATGTAGGTGGTAAGCTTGGGTGAGTGTGTACATGTCCTGCACTTTACCTGGGCCTCCAAACACTCATGTCTGTCCTTGGACCTGTCTCTTGGCATTTGTAGGTACCCAGGGCCATGAGCCTGTTTGCTCCTCCTTGCACAGATAGGTGAGCTCCCCCCTGAGATTATCCTCTTATTCCAGACATCTGTGCTCCCACAGGTGTGGCCCTACCCTCCAAAGCCTGCAGAAATCCATGTCTTCCTGCCACAGCTACCCGACAGGAACCACGACTGGGTAGTGTCCAATTTTCACTTTCCCCTGACCCACTCATTCCCCTTGAGCTTTGAAGTGAGGGAAACTCCTCAGTGCCCATCATCACCCTCCTAAACCTCAGGAGGTAGAAGTGGAGCACCTCCTGCTCATGTCCCCACCTGGTTCCTCAACAGCTCCCCAGGGTCGGGTAGCAGGGTCCTAGGGCAGCCCACCACGATGCCACTGTGCCTAGCTGACCTATGACAAGCCACAAAACTCAGGGTCTTCATCTATCCAGCTGGAAGATTCAATGAGTGCCAGGGTTCTGAGCCAGCTACTATAGTGTGCCAGGGACATGCCATGATCCCTAGGCAAATGACAAATGCTTACTGAAGAACCAAAGCAAGACTGAGGCCTGATCTGTTAACTCTCTCTGGGGCTGCCCTCCTCCGGAGTCACCAGGGTTTGAATGGCTGGTCAAGGAACTCCCCAAAACTGGTCTCCATCCTAAGGCCAAGGTTCCCTCTGTCCTCCAAGTTGGCTGCTTGACAGGGTACTCCTTCCCTACTCTTCTAGGAACCTGATGACGCTGTGCCTACAGAGCCATTTTTAGCTCCTTGGATGAAAGCTCTGGGCTGAAGTCTTATTGCATAGTGAAAGGAACAACGCTTAGGCCTGAGATTGCCAACAGAAAGAGCCATGGGGTTTCCAAACCAGAGTGGAGGGAAGGAGAACAAAACTGGTCCTCAGCGCACAAGGTGCCTGTCCTCCTGGTTCCCATGGGTGAGGAGGGGTCATGAGTCCACAAAGGAAGGTCTTCTGTGGCTGCCCGGGCAGGGGCCCCTCTCATCCCCAACATCACTCACCCCCTTGACCCTTTCCTGTGCATGCATCCTCACCATTGCACTGGTGGTCAGCCAAGCTCTACCCAAGTCAGCCTGGAGCACAGCTGCCCTGCAGAGGGCAGTCCCTGAGGGCTGCTGCTTCCCCTTACCCCCCTCCTGTCCCCAGGCTGCCTCCACTCACCCTGCCTTCACCCTGCCCTCTGGTTCACCCCCTCCTGAGGGCTCCATCCCCTACCTCCTCTCTACTCTCCTGCCTTTTGGCTCCAGCCCAACGTCCAAGATCTGAAAGAGAAGGGAACCTCGTCACCAGACTCTTCTCAAAAGCTCTGAAAGTTCTAACTCCAAACAAGCAGTTGTTTTGCTTTTAGTAGTCTGTCACTGACTGTGAATTCTCTCGTGCACTGTGCTCTCACCTGGCTGGTCTCTGTGGCCCCTCCAAGGCTCCCCTCGCCTCAGGATTTCTACCCAGATTCACCTGACTCCGGAGCTCAGAGGGAGCTCCAGTCCCTCTAGGCTCTTTGCTGTTTCACTGCAATGGTGAGGATGCAGGTGCAGGAAAGGGTTTTGTTTTGTTCCTTTTGGTGGAGAGGAGGGTGGGGAGGTCCAAATCCAGGATTGTGGAGGGTTTGGTGTTTTGCTTCTGGAAGTTTCAGGACAGAGAGGCTCTTTCTCTGAAATGGGGACATGGGAGTGAAGAACAGATGTCTCCTGACTGAGCAGTGACGTTTTCATGGAGCGGGCAGGAGGGGCGGAGGCACACACATCCTAGTGGGAGCTGTGGTTATTTGAAGAGGCGCTGGAAGAAGGGATTGAAAACCCATTTTCACTTCAGCCTTGACCGGGGAGGCCCAGTGGGTTGGGTGTTGTCCCACGAAGTGAAATGTCGCTGGTTCGATTCCCCCTGTCAGGACACATGCTTGGGTTGTGGGCTTGGTCCCCATCAGGTTGCCTAGGTAACAAAAGAAAATCCATTTTTACTTGATATACTTCTGTGTTTTTTAACTAATAAGCATGTATTACCTTTGTAACCAAAATCCCAAATAAAGACTTACAGTGTATATTTTAAAAATACATGTATATTTTAAAAGTGTATATCTATTTTAAATATTTTTCTATATACATAGTATATACATATATAAAGAAAGGATGGATGGAAGATCATACATGGCAGGTGAGGGCCACTGGGAGAGCGTACAGGGGCACTGCCCTGCTCCCTTCCTCCCTGCGGATGTCCCACCAACCTGTCTGACCTGTCTCCTCCAAGATACACATGCGCATGGTCATTTGCTCACTCACTCGGTCTTGCGCTCCATAAACATTTCTGGAGCACTTGTTTTGACAGAGAAAGTGGTGAACAAGGCAGTTTCTGCCTTCGTGACATGACGTTGTTAAACAGCAAACAAAGTAAATTAGAGTTCTGAACGGCTTCAGTGAGTGAGTCAGGAATGGGGGAGCACCCCGTCCAGCAAATAAAAAGGAGCTCCGCACGGCTACAGAAAGAAAAAGGTTTTTAAAGGCACGACAAGGAAGTTATGAACAAAAAGATTGTTTGGGGTTTAGATAACCTACCGATGGAGATAAAAGGGACTCATATGGCAGATTGCCTTACCTTCCTTTAGGGTACTGACTGGAAAACTGCACACTGCCCAGTTAAGACTAAATTCCTGGGAAGGCTGCAACTGCCATTAGATTAGGTATTAAGTGTCGGTTTGCTTAGGACAAAGGACTCCCTTTGGAGCTTTTTGTTCCTTTTCAACAATTTCCCTCCTTTTGGCCAGACTCTGCATTTAACTAGAGACGTGATCAAAACTTAAGTCCTTAGTGCCTCTCACAGCTATTGCTTGGTCGTCCTCACAGCTTTTGTCAGCCCTTTGTGTGGCACCCATAGGCCATGACATTTTTGTTGAATTTCTGTGATATTCACAGGTAACAGCTTCAGCCTCCCAGTGTTTAAGTCAGCTGGTCATTATCTTCATTCATTTTCTGATGCTCCAGTCTTAGGGAGAGCATTGGCTTGGTGGTTAGCACTGTGGATATTTAAAAATTTTTGAGAGAATCCAATGCACCAGGGAGCTTGTTATGATTATTATGAGCAGGATAATTCCCAATGGTTGCAGTGTATTTCAAAACCATGGTCCCTAAGACCCAAACCAACCAAAAGCAAACAAGTCAAAGAAAGAAGCTGCTGAAGAAGTCAATTTCTCAAGTCAAGCGGCTTGATCAGGCATTTTACGTAACTGAGTTTCAACTTCTCCAGGAGTGTTCACTGAGGCGCAGAAGGTGGTGTTAGCTACAGCACAGTCACCTCCTTGTTCAGCTAAAAACATCAATATGTGGTTGCCTCTCACGCAGCCCCTACCGGGGACCTGGCCCACAACCCAGGCATGTGCCCTGACTGGGAACTGAACCAACAACGCTTTGGTTCGCAGGCTGGCACTCAATCCACTGAGCCACACCAGCCAGGACCCATTGAATTTATTGAGAACAATATTTACCAGTGGCACTTTTTGTCTAAGCAATGGAATCTGAGTTATTTCCAAGTTAAGGAGAGGTTTCTGGTCATATTCTCATTTATATTTACTCCTAACCAGGGAAGTATGGCCTTGCCAAAGGAAGAGAATCCTGAGTCGTGGATGCCTCCTGATAGGTTCTTTCTAGCCTGATGATATGAATCAGAGGAGCTAACCAATTTAGGTGTATTTGTGGAAAGTTAAGGGCACAGTTAGATAACCAACCGAAGAGTCATTGCCTGGTTATGTGCCAGCATTGGGGTATTTGTTATGCAAAGAGCCAAGGTCAGAGAAAAGCATATTGCTTGCTGACTCCAAAGAAATAACCCAGAGGCCCTAGCCAGTGTGGCTCAGTTGGCTGGAGTGTTGTCTCTTATACCAAATGTTTTGGGTTGGATTCCTAGGCAAGGTGCATACCTAGGTTGTGGGCTTAATCCTCTCCTCCCATTAGGAGCCAACCATTCGATGTTTCTCTCTCACATAGATGTTTCTCTGTGTGTCTCTCTCTCACCCCTACCCCCCTCAAATCAATAAACATACTTTTTAAAATTAAAAGAAAAAGAAATAACCCAGCTGACTAGCTATGAAAGACATGAGTTTATTAAGATTTTTGTGTGCACTGGGGGCTGCCAGCCAGTGAAGGTTTCCATAACACAGGCTTTCCCGGTACAGAGCTATATAGAGTACAGGAAACAAAGCAACAGGGCATGCATGGAGGGGGGGGGCAGGGGGGTGGCGGGGGGTGAGGGGGCATGCTCACTCGCAAGCTGCTGTGAGATCAAAATGTTTGCTGTTTCTCTGCAGTTGTTTACAGTCTGGGCTCACATCTAGAAGCAGTTTCTATTTGGCCCTTTCTTGACCGAGGAGCTGAGCAGGCTCCCAAGGTCTGTCCCACGGGGCTTTCACAGATGGCTTTCGTCTATTCCCACAGGGTGGGAGCAGGAGTTGGAGCTTGGGAAGGGGCCCATGTTCTCACGTCCCACACAGCATTTACAGACTCAAGGAAAATGATAATCAGCACAGACAAAGATAAGTCCTTTCACTAAGGATTGCTTCCACTACGGTGGCACTGCTAACAGATACATCCACAGGGACTGTTATGTTTGCCTCTTGAAGCCGAGGGTCAGTTCAGTTTTCAGAGAATTTGGGAAGCTCCTAGCCTGAAATAAAAAGTTGTTCCGACCCTGGCTGGTGTGGCTCAGTGGATTGAGTGCCAGTCTTCGAACCAAAGAGTCACTGGTTTGATTCCCAGTCAGGGCACATGTCTGGGTTGCCGGCCAGCTCCCCAGTAGGGGGCGCGCAAGAGGCAACCACACATTGATGTTTCTCTCCTTCTCTTTCTCCTTCCTTCCCCTTTCTCTAAATTAAATCTTTTTTAAAAAAAGTTGTTCTGAATTCCAGAGGTTATTTCCCTTAGCAGTGGCCTGGAAGATATGGATCATGGCCTTATCTTTCCAGGCCAGTACCAGAATAAAGGAAAGAAAGAGAACTAGGAAGGATTTCACGATTAAGTGAAGTATGAAGTCTTGATTTGGCATTGTGAGGGCAAGCAGTCTACATCGGTGTCAGCTACTTCTCTTCCTTGTCAATTGATTTGGAGGTCTCCAATGCTTGCATATGACCAGTTGTCAGGTTGAGTCCTCTTCAGTTGTGAGATATGCACCCAAGGTTCAAGTCCCTGAAGTTTGGCTGCCATCTGGGTAGTGAGGAGGACCTGGTATAAGTCCTTCCAAGGAGACTGAAGGGCAGTCTTTGTTCATAGTGATTCCAAATCAGAGGGGTGGGAGAAAATTGGGAATGTTAGTTTGAAGATATGTAGCCAGATATTTGAGGAAACTAGATGAATTCTGGATTCAGTCCAGTTTACAAGTATATAACAAAACCTCCAAGACAATCATTAGGAATAGAATCTAGTACTTACAGAGGTTAAAAACATAATATTTCTCTTTAATTGTTGCCATTTTATCAAAGATAATCACAGTAAAACTAATTTATTTATGTTAAACATGGCTTGTTGACTTTTTAATTTTTTTTTTATTGATGTTAGAGAGAAGGGAAAGAGAGAGAGAGAGACGTCAGTCTGTTGTTCCACTCATTCATGCATTCCTTAGTTGCCTCTGGAATACTCTCGGACCAGGAATTGAACCTGCAACGCAGGCTCATCAGGATGACACTCCAACCATCTGAACACCCCAGACAGAGCTTGGATGATGATTTTAAAAAGTGAAGAAAGAATAGTGATTGATCGGATATGCATAAACTCTTATTAAGACTGCTTTGCTGGCACCTTGTAAGCAAGGTGTCAGGACAATTTTTCCAAGGGGTTTTTATTGCCTCCATAAAGTCAACCTTAGTTCCTTAAAACTGTCTGTTCATATTGGAGTCTAATTACATCTTTCTCAAATACGACTCAAAGCCTTGGTGATATAACCAATATTTTCATTTGTTTCTGCTATAAGAACAGATTCTCAATGCACTTAGGCAAATAACTGTGTTGTGAAGTAACTCCAGAGTGTCTGGATTTTGGAGGGATTATGTAGGAATGAAAAGCAAATGTTTTGCTTTGTTCACTGGGTATATTTTACCAAATTGTTGACAAAGGCAAAACATTTCCCTAAATCTGGAAAAGCAAGACATTAGAGAGTCAGCAATATTTCAAACAAGTCATAAAATTATAATCACATTCTTCAGTTAATTCAATCCCATCTAACTAATTCTTGTTGATCTTGATCTTTTATTAACAAATAACACCATTTCAGATAAGCGCTATGAAGAAAGTAGGAAAACGTAGGGGTGACTAAGAGCGCAGCATTAGATAGGGTTCTCTGGTACATCCAGGTGCAGATCTGTATGCTAGGAACGACATACATATACTATAAAAAACCAACAACACACTAAGGCATACAAAATGTGGGTAGTGTATCCGGGAGCATCCTGTGGAGGCCTGAAGCAGGACTGGCTGGACAGGTTGAGGTTTTTACCAGCTAAGCAGAGTTTCTGAGCTCTGTCCTCCACATTTCTTTTCATTTTGGCCAACTACACACCCTCAGATGAGGGGAGTAGTGTTTCCTGGGAACCTATTACTGGGTGCGACTGGCACAGGGCTGAGCTTGGCAACCTAGTAGCTCAGTTAGCTCAGGTGCTGCCCTTAACAAACCTGAAGAGGTAAATAGCCTTTTCTTCATAAATCCTAGAGTTTAAGTCATTTCCTATATTACTGTCTTAGTATGCATTTTTTCAAGATAAGAATTGCTTTTTTAAAGTAAATTTTATTGATTATGCTATTATAGTTGTCCCTTTTTCTCCCCTTTATTTCCCTCTACCCTGTACTCCCCTCCCATCAGCATCCCCACCCCCTTATTTCATGTCCATGGCTCATACCTATAAGTTCTTTGGCTTCTCCATTTCCTATACTATTCTTGGCCTCCTCCTGTCTATTTTGTACATATCAATTACTCTTCTTGTTTCCTGTACCTTTTCCCCCCATTCTCCCCTCTCTCCACTAATAACCCTCCATGTGATCTCCATGACTGTGATTCTGTTCCTATTTTAATTATTTGCTTAATTTGTTTTTAAGTTCAGTTGTTGATAGTTGTGAGTCAGTTTTTATTTTACTGTTCATATTTTTTATCTTCTTTCTCTTAGATAAATCCCTTTAACATTTTATATAATAAGGGCTTGGTGATGATGAATTCCTTGAACTTGACCTTATCTGGGAAGCACTTTATCTGCCCTTCATTCTAAATGAAAGCTTTGCTGAATAGAGTAATCTTGGATGTAGGTCCTTCCCTTTCATGACTTTGAATACTCCTTTCCAGCTCCTTCTTGCCTTCAAGGTTTCTTTTGAAAAATCAGCTGAGAGTCTTATGGGCACTCCTTTGTAAATAACTCTCTCTTTTTCTCTTCCTACTTTTAAGATTCTCTCCTTATCTTTAATCTTGGGTAATGTAATTATGATGTGCCTTTGTGTGTGCTTCCTTGGGTCCAACTTCTTTGGGACTCTCTGAACTTCCTGGAAGTCTCTTTCCTTTGCCAGATTGGGAAAGTTCTCCTTCATTATTTTTTCAAATAGGTTTTTCATTTCTTGCTGTTGTTCTTCTCCTTCTGGCACCCTTATGATTCAGATGTTGGAATATTTAAAGTTGTCCCAGAGGTTCCTAAGCCTCTCCTCATTTTTTTGAATTCTTCTTTCATCCTGTTCCAGTTAAATATTTATTTCTTCCTTCTGCTCCAAATTGTTAATTTGAGTCCCTGTTTCCTTCCTTTCATTGTTGGTTCCCTGTATATTTTTCTTTATTTCACTTTCCATAGCCTTCATTTCTTCCTCTATTTTGCAACTGTACTCAATCATTTCTGTGAGCATCCTGGTTACCAGTGTTTTGAACTCTTCATTTGATCAGTTGGCTATCTCTTCACCACTTAGTTCTATTTTTGGAGCTTTGATCTATTCTTTCATTTGGGCCATATTTCTTTGTCTCAACTCACCTGTTACATATTAAGGGGTGGAGCCTTAGGTATGCACCAGGATGGGGTAACTCACATCACTGCATTGTGGCACTATATGTGGGGGAGGGGTCCAAGAAGGAACAATGCCTCTTGTTCAGCTCTCTGCCAGCTTCCTGTCACTTATCCCTCTACCCACAAGCAAATTGAGCCCTTCTGGTGCTGATTCCCAGGTGGGTGGTTTTGTGTACATTCCAGGACTCTGTGAGGCTGGGAGGTTCTCCTGCTGCTGCAACCCCCACATATTTTGACAGCCAGAAGTTTTGAGGCTTTGTTTTCTCTCACTGGAATACTGGATTGCACGGTCTGTCTTGCTCCCCAGTTGTTCCTCCCAGTTTATCCACACACAAAGGTGAGACCACCTGCCAGCTGCTTCCTTGTCGCACATCCTCTCCACCCTGCCTGGCTGCCTGTCTCTGCCCCTCCTACTAGTGTGGATGAATGTTTCCTCTTTAACTCCTTGGTTGTCAGATTTCCATACAGTTTGATTTTCTGGCAGTTCTGGCTGTTTTTGTTTTGAAATTTGTTGTCCTTTTGGTTCTGCAAGGAAACAAAGTGTATCTACCTATGCCTTCATCTTGGCTGGAAGTACCAGATAAGAATCGCTTTCTAAAACCATAATTCCATAATCACACCTATACAGATTAATGTCTCTACTATTATCCAATATTCATTCAGTGTTCAAATTTCCCCTACTGTCCCATAAATTTTTGTATTACACTTTGTTTATTTGAATCAAGATCTAAAGAGGGTCCATACCTTTCTGTTGTCTCTTCTGATAAATCTCTTAAATCTCGTTAATCTATCTAGGTGAGAAAGAGAAGTAACCTGAAGACTGATTTGCTGTTTAAGAAGGGTCTGACCAGAACATAAATTACATATCTTGTTATACATCTAATCCATGGGAAAAAGGGTGAAGTGGGTTTGAAAATCAATCACATGGACTAGAAAAGGTACCAGCAACATAGGTTACAGGAACACAGGTGCAAGCTTGCCATCACCCCCACCCTCCCTCACCCTCCCTCCTGTGCCAAGCCCAGCTCCAGAAAAGCTGAGACAGGGTCATAAAACGGCATTTATGCAATCATCTCCACCTTTACAGAGGCCCACTTGGATTGCACATTCTCAGTTAAGAGCCTTGGAAAGAAAAAATTGCATCATTCTTGGTTAATGGCCCCAATTAATCCATCAAAACCCTTGGTAAAGCCTCAATTTTGGACATGTTACAATACTCTAAATAAAATATCCAAAGGGAAATAAAAGCCATTTCTGTTTGTGGCTGAGGTGACCTTTGATCCCTGGAGTCATATCCCTGAGTCAGCTTTGCTACCGAGGCTCAAGACAGGCAGGAGCAAATCTCCCCAATTCCCTGGGGAGCCCAGGGCCTTGGTTTTGTCACCTCAGCACAAAGATGCTGCCTGGGAAGAAGGTAGGGGATACTTCTCCAAGATTCTCAGAAAGACTGGTACCCAAGGCTTACAGACAGTCTTGTCTTCAGCTCCACATGAAATCAGAGGGAGGCCTGGGAAGAAGTCTGTCCTGGATTCTGCCTTCCATCCACCATGTGTAACCTGCTGTTTCCACTAGGATCTCCCCAGGGTCATGGCCATGCATAGACACGTGGAAAGTGTTAGCAGGGAAGGGAGCATTGTGGGATTTCCTCTTCCAGCTTACCAAAAGTCTTCTCAACAACCAGAGTTTAAAGAAGTTTAAACAGAAAAATAATGATTGCTCCTAATACATAAAGATCTCCAGCTAATCAATTGGAAAAAGACAAACAACACAATAGAAAAATATTCCAAGGATATAAAAATGAAAGATAAATCACTAATAAATATAAGAAAAGCTACTCAATCTTATTAGTAACAGGGGAAATGCTTGTGAAAATAATATAAGTTTCAAAAATAAACAAGAGTTTGATAATATTCAAGGCTGGAGGGAGTGTGAGGAAAGGGCATTCCTGTACTTTAATGGCAAGGCTATTAAATGGGAACATTTTAAGAAAACAATTTAGCAACACCAAGCATCATCTTAAATGGAAATCCACTTCTACTGACCTACTCTGTGGAAATGAACCAGTAATCAAATACATGAGTAGGATGTTCATTCCAACTTGCTTACAATAGTGAAAACTTGGAAAACACCAGTAGAAGAATAGTTACATATGTCATGAAACATCCATAATGTTACAGCTTTATATATGTGGACATGAAAAGACATCCAAGAAGTATGCTGAAGGGAAAAAAGCAGAAAAAAAAAAAAAACAGTATGATTCCACTTCACTGAAGCTATATATAAAATTAATTAGTTAAACCATACAGTCTTAATTATTTTATATATTATTTAACATATATCATTGGTATATATGTTATTTAATTTGGTTAAATTACACCTGGGGTTATATGTCCCTAAAAGAGGATTTTTTAAAATAATGCCGTTTGAATTACACCAAATGCACCAAGCGGAGCCTCCATGCTCTCCTGGATTACAGACAGCAGCTCTTACTTTTCACATCATGCATCAGTTGTGCATCTTCAAAATTTTACAATAGACTTGAAAGGCATGCATAATTTAAAGACTGAAATAGTGAATACAGCAATAACACTGTTGCCTTTTAGATGAGTGAACACCTAACACGTCAAAAGCCAGTATTGGCGAGAATATGAGGACAAGGGCACACTTATTTGGGACTGGTGAGTGTCAGTTGGGGCTGCACTAACAAGTGCAATTTGTTGGTGCCTATCCCAAGTTAAGCTGTGTGTACCACTTTTTCTAGGAATTCCCGTTCTAGGAAGCAGTCGATAGAAATATCTGGACAAGGAGGCAAGAAACAGGTAATAATGATAACAACAAACACAACAGCTATCACTTAGGAAATGTTTCATATGGCCTTGGTGCTGTGTACTTACCATAAAGAAATGAACCACACACCCTCACATAAAAGCTGACTCTGTGCCAGGTGCTTCTCTGCCTAATGGAGTCCGTACAACAACCTGTGAAGTAGACACTCTTGGTATGCCCATTTTACAGATAAGGAAGTTACAGCATACAAACAGGACGGAACACACTCAAAGTCATGCAGCTAGTGAGTAGCAGAGTACAGGGTTTGAATCCAGGCAGTCGGCTTCAGACTCCATGCCTGTGACCACTATCCTGGAATGTAGTAAGTCACACAAACCTCACAGCAGCTCCTTGAGATAGGTGTTTGTGCTGTATTCTTGAGCCCGGCTAGTACATACAGCCCTTCTTATATTTGTTGGAGGACAGAACCCACCCACCACTGTAGGAACCAGAGGGCAGACACTCACTTGGCCCGGTCCCCTTGCAGCTAGGAGCAAGCAAGTGACTCTCCTGCACAGCCAGGTGTGCAAGGAGGACTCTGACACAGAGACATAGGGACAGTGGGGAGTGGGCTTTGCCTGATGAGGGGCAGGCAAGTGTAGGGATGGCATCCAGCTGCAGCAGCTCCAGGCTCCAGCACCACCAGTGTGGCCAGGGCTGCACTTGGTGTGTGAGAGGCAGAGGCAGTGTTCCAAGAGTGGGGTTTACACTAAGAACAGGGTCTCTGGCTGCTCCTAGCAGCAGTTCAAGCACAGCTGCCCCTGAGGCCTTATGACTCAGGGGATACAATGGTGCTTGACAAACTGGGGGGATCCAGGTGGCTGTGGCAAGCAAACCCAGGAGAGTCCTGTGGTGGCCCCAAAAGGATGTTGAAGCCCAGGCCTCTTGAGCAACTAACAGT
Organism: Macrotus californicus; assembly: GCA_007922815.1. Taxonomy (NCBI): domain Eukaryota; kingdom Metazoa; phylum Chordata; class Mammalia; order Chiroptera; family Phyllostomidae; genus Macrotus; species Macrotus californicus. Next base: position 2,318 of record VMDR010013908.1, on the reverse strand, counting down.
TCTTCTCTTGATAAATAGTCTTTTGGGAGCTTCTGGTTCCAACAGAAACCAACTATAGGACCATGGGACACCAGGTGACTTTGAGACCAATGACCACCTGGCTGGTCCAGAATCTCACAAGCCCCAGGGCTCCCCATCCTCAAGTAGAGCTGGGTAGAGCCTGAGAATAACCTGGAGGAAGAAAGAAGCCACAGGATGCCCTGGTGTGCCATCTAGGTTGCCTTGTCTTGCCAAATAGCGTCTCCTTCCTCAGTCCACTCCAATGGCTTCAGGAGAAGTTATGCAGGAAAGGTATTGAGAAGAAAGAACATTCTAGCTTATATCACAGGAAGACAACACCTTCCAAGTCTAGAGTGCTGACCTCAGGGTACAGTTTATACCCTGAACCAGCAACCATTCTATGGCACTATTTCTCTCTCAGCCAGAATCCATGATGGGCCCAGGAACAGAGAGAGGTGGGAGTGGGGCCTCTCACTATTTCCCCTAATAACCCATTCACAACATTTTCACTTGCAGTCCTGCCTCTGGGCTCTGCTGGTTTCAAGGTTTGGTAGCCGGCACAAAGAGAACACGCCAATAGTTCCATTGAACTGGAACCTGAGACAGCTACCTGGTGGTTCTTGACTTTTTATGCTGTTGAGTGAATGGGCAGCAAAGGGGAAGAAGATGCTGGCTGGGATGACTGATCCTCACGATTTAGAGCCAACAATGTTTCTGTTGCATGACAAGGTCAGGGAGGGGGTACCCCAGGGACACCTTATTCCTCCATGTCCAGTGGTTACGTTAACGGGAGACTAAAGCTGCAGAAGCAAGATAACCAAGAGTTCAGGTCCTCCGGGAACAAAGGTTTATGTTGCTCTACAAGAAAAGAACCAACCTAAGTCCTGGCTGTATAACTGAATAGTTTGGAGGCTGAGTTCTGGTACCAGACCTGGGCTCAAATCTGGGTGCAAACACATGTGCGATGTGTACCTCTCTCTACTTTAGTTTCCACACCTGTAAAATGTGGATAATAATGGTTCATGCTTCAAGCAGCTATATGAGAATTAAGTGAGTAACACTTGTAAAGCGCTTGGGACAGGGTCTGGCATGTAGCAAACACTCTATAAACGTTAGGTATTATTAAGGCAAAGAAAAGGAAACTAGCTAGTCATAAATACTAGCCAGTCTCAGGATCAGATGCCAAAATGAGAACAGTGCACACAAAAACCTGTATGAGAATGTTTATACCATTTTCTAAAATCCTCATCTGAGGACATTCTTACTGATTTTTTAGAGAGACGGTAATGGAGAGAGAGAAACATCAACATGAGAAACAATGATTGGTTACCTCTGCACATCCCCCAACAAGGGACTGAACCTGCAACCTAGACATGTGCCCTAACCTGGGATTGAACCCACAAACTTTCAGTTTACGGGATGACTCTCCAACCAACTGAGCCACACCAGCCAGGGCTGTTTATACAAATTTCATTCATAACAGATAAAAGCTAGAAAGAAGCAATCAAGATGTCCTTGTGTGTGCATGATTGAATAAACTATGGTACATCCATACCATGGTGACTAACCAGCAGTAAAAAACAAAAATAAAAACAAACAAACAAAAAACCACTACTGTGCAGCAAAGGAAACTATCAAAAAATGTAATATCCTAATCTCCTAATCTGCTGAATAGGAGAAAATATTTGTAAATCACATATCTGTTAAGGGGTTAATGCCCAAAATACATAAGGAAATCACAGAACTCAGTGGAAAAAACAAAGAAGCCGATTAAAACATGGGCAGAGAAAAAGACAAGAAATAACAAGTGTTGCTGAGGATGTGGACAAAAGAGCACACTTGTAAGAGTGGACTTCCTTGTCTGTACTTCCTGATTTGAACATTTCAGCAATTAATATGTGTATTATTGGGTTTTGGCAAGTAGGCATTATTATGTTGATGTCTTCTATTTATGTTCCTGTTTTGCAGAGTATTATTAGGAGTTGCTGCTGATTTTCCTAAGGTGCTTTTTGGGGGGCATCTATTGATATGAGCCTATGGGCTCTCTCCATTACTTTATAGATATAGTGAATTATGTTCACTAAATTATTTAAAAATAATAAATATAATGTCCACAATCTATGTGAAGGAAAAGGTGAACTCTTTAAAGTAAAGAAATGGGGCTTCCGGCCAAGATGGAGGCGTAGATAGACACACTGTGCCTCCTCGCACAACCAAAAGGACAACAACAAATTTTAAAACAAAAAACAACCTGAACTGACAGAAAATCGAACCGTATGGAAGTCCGACAACCAAGAAATTAAGAAACATACATCCAG
>VMDR010013907.1:0-24304 GCA_007922815.1 Macrotus californicus | reverse complement strand
AACAGACTCATATATACAGAGATCAGACTGATGGTTGACAGAGAGAGGGAAGGGAGACTGGGGAGCTGAGTGAAAAATGTGAAGGAATTAAAAAGTACGAGTTGTATTTTATTGTTTTTCATGGGACAAATTAAAAAAAAATTTGAAGCTCTAATTCGCTTTAATTAAGTGATTCATCAATTAGGCAGCATCTAATCTAACAACTAGAAGGGTGTTCCCCAAAAGTTTTAAATGTATAAAATCAAGGAGACATATTTATAAATTTATGGTTTGTGCTAATTATATTACATATAGAGTCCTAAATACTGAGAAGCATTTACAGTTTTTAGGTTTGATCTTTGAATACACTAGAGGTTTTAAGTGGAAAATTCACTTCGTTTTTGAAAGTATAAAATCTTTTCTTCAGACCATTAGATACCACTTAGACAGTGAAAGGTAGAATTTACTAATTGTGCTCTGATTGCCTAAAACCACTTACTAGAGGTGAGCCGTTCACCTCTTTCTTACCAACAGGATGTTGCCAGTTACATTTCAAAATCACCTAAAATATGGTGGTATTCTTAAATGTGTCTTCTTATGTCATGCCTGCTTATTTCCAGAGCATTTATATCTATTATCAAAAGAATCTTCACTCGTTTACACAACTTCTGAATTTATGAATTCTTAGCATTCTCCTGCCAAGTCAGTAATTAAATAGGACTGACTGCATGAGTCACTAGTTGATAAGCCCGTACAGAATTTGGAGAAGAAGCAGCTCAGTAATTTAGTGCTAGGAATCCACTATTTTCTTTTTATTTGTGATCATGATGGATTTCAAAATAAACAAGATAGACTTCTTGTAAGTTATTTTGTTACGTAAGTACACACACGCAATGTCTTTCAAGAGTATTAGGGGCTTGCCAATTTGTGTCTGGTATTCTATAGTCATAATTATATACATACATGTCTGTATATGGGTATATTTATGTATGAGCTTTTGTGAATAAACTTGAAACCTTTGAAACTCAGACAAAAATAAGAACAATGAAACAAGAATTCTCACTAGAAATTGGGCATCACTTAGGGACCTAGAAGGACAGATTTTACTGGATAGATTGGTGTTCCTCCTTTGTGATGTTCTATCAGGAAGATTTTACTGTTTCAACTATGTGATAAAACTGAAAAACTCCTCTAAAAGTTGCCTTGGTTTTCAGTCAGGCTGTATTGAATATAGACATTTTGGGGCTCAATTTTCCACTGTAAAGAGAGCCCACCACTTCTTCCACCTACTTTCTGTTAAGTCATTTTACTCATTATTCATTTCATCTGTCTTGTCAGATTTCATCCATGCTTCTCTTTTCTCTCTTTTTAATTTTTTTATGTTGACTCTGCATTGTTCATTTGTAAGAGTACGTCATGCTTTGCATCTTGTTCTATTTTCATGTATTATAAAATAATCTATTGCATATTGGCCTCAGTTTTTGCCAGTTTTGCAGAAAGAATTTTTTAGTCCGTCTTCAATGCAGATTCATCATAAATGTGAAGACAACCAGGAATTAATTACTTCCACAGTAACAGGCAAAACCATCTTGTGCCGCTCTGTGCCGTCAGGCCATTTCTAAAACAACACCTTCATTCCTCCCCGCTTCTCAAGTATAGGGCGTACACATCCCCATAAACAAACAAACTGGAAATAACTTCTGCATTCCAGAATTGTCCACTCTTAAAGAAAGTTAAGAAAAAACTGAAAAAAAGATTCCACATTTAGGTGAAAGTGGCTACTATGTTTGCAAGGTTTCACTCCTTCTAGACATACGAGATGACAAAAAATTGTATCAGGGCCAGTAGTCTTTTTAATGGAACTTTGTGATGGACAATGGACCCCTCCTTCTTGGCCCTTTGGGTATTGTTCTCCTGACTCTTTCAGATGGATTCCTAGAGCCTCTGCTGCTACCTGCCTGACTCCTGCTCAGCCCTGTGTTTACACCTGCCACTCCCAGCCAGGACCCCATGACCATTCCACTCTATTCACGGCTACTGGCCTCATCCATCCACCTTGCCCCAGCACTGCCAACACACCTCTGCACTCTGGGAAGGCAGATCTGGTTTGGGGGTTGAGATATCTGGAAGGCTGAGAGTAGGGAATGGAATTGTAACAGCCAGGGCTTGGGCAGAAGCATATGTACAAAAGGTATCAGAAGATCTGCACTTTGACATATTTTAACTATTTCAATGCACTGAGTCAAGTTAGCACATTAGCTTACTTGTATTTCATTCCTACTTAGAACAAAGAAGAAATAAAATAATTTCTTTCATGTGAGTTTTAAACTTTTAAGATTTAAATTTGATTTAATCCAGGGGTGTCTTTGGCATCTCTGGGCCACACTGGAAGAAGAAGAGTTGTCTTAGGCCACACATTAAATACACCAAAACTAACAAAAACTGATGACCAAAAAAAGGTTTTAAGTGAATGTATGGTTTTTGTTGGGCCGCATTCATAGCCGTTCTGGGCCACAGGTGGGACACCTCTGATCTAAACTAACCGTCATGGCTTACCTACCAAAAAACAGGCAAAGAAAAGCATAAGAATTTTACTTCTCTTGAATCAGATGTTTTTCACTTTATGAAATTTTCTGAAAACTGTTATTTTCATTCTGTGCTTAAATTGGATTGTAATTTAATATCTTTTAGTTTTCTTTTAATATTTCATTGTGTTCATTTTTTCTTTCCAGTAATTACACTTTAGTCCAAGACTAATTATGCTTCCTGGGTTTATTGGCGTGCACATTAGAATTCCTTTAAAGCAAAAGAACTGCATTCTTACTCTTTAAATTGTCTAAAGAAAAACAGTTATGTAGAGTCCTTTGTGATCATATTTTCTGTTTGTGACTGTCTAATACCGTTATATATCCCTTGATTTCACCTTTTTTTAAGGCTGATTTTGTTTTGGTTCCAACGTGGAGACTTTATATCCCAGTGCCCTCATTCAGAGCAGTGGACTGAGAGATCCGGGCAACACACAGATTACTCAGACCCAGAAATGGAATTTTATAGTTCGGATTGGACCCTCCGTTTTTAACTTTGAGACCCCAAGGTCATTTAGCTGGTTATAGCCATGTATCTAATACAATTTATCCTCCATGACTTCACAGTCAGATGGGAAGAAGATGTATATACAGATACCTGCAGTGAAGGTCACTATGTGATAAGTGACCTGGACAGTTTGTGGGATGGGGGCAATGGTGTGCTGGAACAGGCTCCTCCCAGATCACAACAGCCGATTGTGTGCCTGTCTTCCCAGCTCTGCATTCAGGGACATCATGTTGATGGTGTGCAGTCATCTGTGGTGTGGGTGTTTACAACACACACATTAGCAAATTCCACAAATCAGGGCCTTGCTTTTCCAAGAGCTGCTTAACATATATCAGCATACCACTGGGAAGGAGTAGAGTAGAGAAAGTACTATATAGTCCCTGTGATTGGGAAAGACTTTCCTGAGGAGGTCAGCTTGAGTGTGACTATTGAGTAGAATGAAGGATGAACACAAATACATGTTTGTTGACTATACTCTTATTTCCCAGGCGTATGAGGAATAGAAAAACAAGGAATGAGGGTAGTCGAGGAGAGAAGTCATAGTGAAAAACTGATTTCCAGGATTATGAGTTCAAAGTTTATTCAAACTATAAAACTGTTAAAGGTTTTTGGATAGGGAGCTAACGTGCTGAAATTTTTATTTTAGGAAGTTGAATATGGCTGTGATACTGAAGTGAGGATGAAATGGAGACATCTCAATATAAATACCTAAATTCCGGTGTCTGAGGTAGAACGCACACCATGCACCCCTCCTTCCCCGCTCGGCCTAAGACTGCTGCCCCTAGACGCAGCCATTGTTTACTGCCTGGCCATCTCTGGCCCTCCTTCTCCCCCTGTGCAGTCCGTCCCTCACCATTTCCTACTATTCTCCTCTCAGAGCACGTCCAGAAGGTGCCAGTTTCTCACCACTGCCTCCACTGCCACCCTAGTCTGGGCCACTTGCAGTTCTTTCCTGCACTGCATCTGGAGTCTATATTTGGTCTCTCTGTATCTACTCTCGCCTGCCTACAAATTATTTTCTAGCCAGCCAAAGTGAGGCTCTTAAAATACTAAGTTGGATCATGTTATACTCCTGCTTCAAACCTTCTAGAGGCTTCCTATCACCTTTAGAATACAACCCACACTCTTCCTATGGCTGCAGTAGCCTCAGGGTTTGGACTCTGACAGCATTGCCAACGTCACCTCCTGCCCTCTCTCCCGGCCTTTTCTGCAGTCATCCGGGACCAGTCAGTGCTCCTAGAACACACACCACACCTAATCCGCCTCAGGGCTTTGGCGTCTGCCAGCCCCTCCACATGGAACCCCTTTCTCCAGATCTGCAGGACTTGTTCTTTCACTTTGTCCAATTCTGTGCTCATAACTTAACTTTCAAAGATCTTCCTTGACCACTTTCTCTGAAATAGCACCCTCTACCACTTCGTCCCCACATTCTGCTTTGTGTTTCTTTGCAACAGTGGTTACTGCTTGGCATCATATTGATTCTCTTCTCCACCAGAGTATAGTTCCATGAGAACTCGATCTTCATCTGTGTTGTTACCATCACACTCCCCGCAGCTTAGACTGTGTCTGGAACATAGTAAGCACTCAGTAGTTGTCCAAAGGAGTGAGCAAAAACCAAGGCACCACCACCATAGAGGGAATTGTCAAACATATGAAGTACAAATCATTACAGCCGAAGAGGACCTGAATTACATTTATTTCACTGAGAATATAAGAGAAACCAGAAAGGAACAAATCATGTAATTTCATGAAAAGGGAAAGGAGGTGTTAAAGTCGACTCAGGATTTGGAACCAGAATAATGAAGAGAAGATCATTATTTGAAACCAAAAAGTCACAGTAAGCTATACTTGAGGGGGTTGAGATGCTAAATTTAATTTTAGGTGTATTGATTTTGCACTCACAGGCTATCTTAGAACTTTTTACACAAAGTAGGAAGGAATAATGGCACAAGTAAGAACTAGAGCATGAAAACAAACACTCATGATCGAGAGCCCCCGAACAGCCAGATTCTGATTAAGAATTGTTGCAGACTTCCCTCTCGTCTCCGGACCAGGGCTGTCTCACGTGGTAGCTGCCATTCACCTGTGGCTCTCAGGCTCTGGAAATGAGGTTCATCCAAACTGAGGCATCAATGTGAAGTATACACTAGGTTTCAAAAATTTAGGATGAAAAATAACATGGAATGTCTCACTGGTATTTTTTATAAAATTACATGTTGAGAGGATAATGTTTTGGCTATACTGGGTTAAATAATTTTACCTATATAGTATTATATATTAAATATTGAATTTTGAAATGTTTTATCAAGCTTTAATGTTTTATTTGGGTTATAATGTAAGATTAGTGCATAGATTATTTCAAGGAAGTTACGAATTAGTAAATGGCATTTCCTTTATTAGTAAAGAGAGTTTTATTCTTTCTGTTGACATTTGATGACACTCTGACATCTGTCAAAAATTTAGTGCTTCTGATATGCCTGTCACTGTGCCAGACCAGTCATGAGGTCACAGTGATCCCTGCCTTCTCAGTGCTACAACCTGGAAGGGAAGGCACATGGAAGTAACAGTGACCCATTAATTTGTTATGACCGTGGCACACAGGATGCATACTCTGTAGACTAACCTAGTCTGGGAACTTGGGGAAGGCTTCTCCGAGTGTGGGGTCTTCTACCTGAGACCTGGAGGAGAAGCAGGAGTCGGGCCTGGGGAGGGAGAACAGCGTTCTGAGCAGAGAGGGAAGTGCAAAGGCCCTCAGGCAGCCCCGGAACACCTGTGTTCTGGAGAGGTAGGCAGGGTCCGGTGGAGTAGGATCTTTTTGCCTTGTTGGGATGTTGTCCAAAGAGCAATGAGAAGCTATTTAAAGGTTTTCATTGGTGGTGGGAAATTTCTAGGTGTTGTAATTTCCAAATCACTCTTGCTGCAGTATGGGAAATAGAGTAGAGTAGAGAGTAGGACAAGATAGGTGCCATTCAGTGAATATTGATTCCCTCTTGGCATTCTCTCTTCTTTCAGATTAATATTTTCTGTATGAAATATTTAGTATATTCATTAGTTCATTTCTTAGAAGGTACAGTTCTAAGTCTCAGGATCTTTTTAGTTATCTAGAATTTTCTCTTTGCTACTTCTAGTATTATGGGGAAGGGGAGAAATAAGGTAGAAAGTAGTGAAAACTAAATAATATGAGTCCATATCATTTATTAATAAACATTTATATAATAAACATTTGTTGAGCATTATTTGCTCTTTGTCAGGCACCAAATTTGTTTCTTTGGATGCAGAGTATGAATAAGACAGGGTCTCTGTCCTCTAAACGATTGTTATTCAGTGGATTTCAGTATTTATAAGCCAATACATTTGCAAATTGCAAACGTGGAAAACTTTGTGTTGGTTTCTAAATGAGTAAACTGAGGTTTAGCACAGTGGATTACACCTAAGGGCATAGTTTCTTATGTACAAAGCTCTCGATTTATAATTAAGTGCAGTAACTTTTTAAGTTATATTTAATTTCCTTCCTCACTTATTGAAAAGTATGATTATATTCATCTTTCAAGAATAAAATCCTGCCCTGGCTGATGTGGCTGAGTGGATTGAGCACCAGCCTGCAAACCAAAGGGTTCCCAGTTCAATTCCCAGTCAGGGCACATGCCTGGGTTGCAGGCCAAGTGCCTGGTGGGGGGGGCGTGTGAAAGGCAACCACACACTGATGTTTCTCTCTCTCTCTCTCTCTCTCTCTCTCAAACCAGCGACCCTTTGATTCACAGGCTGGCACTCAATCCACTGAGCCACACCAGCTATGGCTCAACTTATTTTTTTCAACTCTAGTAAACTCTATCCTAGAATATGTTAGTCTAAGTTATTAGTAAAAAATTGTTCACCAAATAAAAACTGTCCTTAGTTTGTGACACTCCAAGGAATAATCACATTATGTAAAAAAAAAAGATAATTACATTCTGTCTGAAAAGTTGATTTATTTGTCCAAAGTAAACACTATTTTATAGGAACTTTTCTATTTATATTAGTAATAAAAATGTTTAAATGTTATTTTGTATTTTTGGAGGGCAAAGAAGAGTAAAGCAGTTGAGACAGAAATCACATTGTTTTCCATATTTGGGGGGAGAGAGAGAGTGCCTAGTTGTTTTTCCAGTGGTTTATCACTGGAAATTCCAGTAAACTTCTGAAAAATGAACCCGGATCATAAATAAATTTTCCAGTTAGGTCCTAGAAAATAGGATCAAAAAGATGGAAAAACATCTCTTTTTTTCTTCCCCCTGGTACAAAACCAGATTATTATAGATTTCTTCATATTTTTGGTGATTATCTCTTATTTTCTGGTTCCAAACTTATGTAGTCAATGAAGTTAGTGTTTCAGTTCTCATCTGCTCATTTCTCTTAGGAGAAATCCTTCAAAAACCGACATCAGTACTGGGTGTCAACTTTGAAGCAATATATTGTAGGTTTCTGGGAGCAATTTAGAGCAGTCATATGCCTCCTGGGTCCTTCAGTAGCGATCATTTTTTAAGCTGATCTCTGGTTTCTATGCGCTAGCCTTTGGTATTGTGCATAGGTGAGTCTGCCAGCCCACAAATGTGAGAAAGTGTTTTAAGGGACTGCCAGTAATGAGTCTTAAGGTTCTTTTTGTCTAATTACATTCTCAGAGCTGTTTTCAACTTTTTTTTTCTTGAGTATATTATAATTAATGTTGTGTGTTTGCTCTCCCTTTTATTCCCTCTTTCTTTCACTTAGTTGATGTTTGAATGTTTTCCTTTATTCCTGTGATCTTTTCTTCGTAGCGGCACTCTCTGGGTGAAGCTTTGCATAAATCTATCAACAATGTAAGTGAACGGCACTTACAGTTTATACACAAGGGCATGTTGCACTTTTGATTTTGCATAAGCATCATCACTGCTTTAAAGCTTAAACTTGTATAAAAAATATACTTTGGCCTTCAGTTAGACATGTTTTGTGTATGGGTAATAAAAGCTTCTTTCTTTCAGCCATTCATGTATGTGTGTGCATCTACCGCATTTTATTAATAAGCACATATCTTACTAAGTGCATATCTTAAGTATCTGAGGGACGTGATGTAGGCATTATCGGGTGGCTCTTACTTGGTGGGCTCAGTTTATAGGTGTTCTTAGAAAATACTAAAAAGGTGTGAACAATTCGGGAATTTTTCAGAATGGTTATAATTTCACAAGCCTAAATTTACTTTTCTTAGCTAGACTCTTCAAACATAGCAAATTGTTGGTTAAAAAAAGAGAAAACTAGGAAGAATTAAAATATCCAGGCACCTTCAAACACTTTACATGAGCATTCATGAAAGTTGTTTCATAGTAGTAAATTATCCTCACTGTCCTCTCCTAAGCCTATGTTAGCAATTTTCATGTTGCTTTATATATTTGAGAGTATTAAACTAAATATTAATATCATATGGTTTAGACTTTATAATAATTTTTTACGTTCCTTGTCAGAATTGATAAGTATTCCAGCTCAACACAGTCTCAGACTTATAGTTTATTGAAAAACAAAGTTATACATCTTATTTTTCAAAAATGTTTTCGTAATAAAAATTTTTTCTTTCTAGTTTTCTGGTTTACAAAAGTGAATGAACCTCTCATCCCAAATCCCTGCCATAAAAAAAATCATTTTTGAAAAATTATGATTTATGCATAACCTTCTTCAACAAATACACAGATAAACAGTTTACCAGTATCTTGATAAACTGATAAAAGCTACAGTAGAGAAAGCTGTAGGTAATATTACTTGAGGAAAATGTTTTGTTTTCCTCCTTAATCTCATAGAGTGAACTGAGAGCAGAGGATATGTAAAAGGCCAAGGCTTCAGTGACTTCTCTAGACATTGCCTTCAGATCATCATAAAAGAAGCAGCCAAGATTTTTAGTTCCCTGACTTCCAGGGCAATGGTTCTCAGCTGTGACTGCACATTAAACTCACCTGTAAACCTTAAAAGAGAGATGAACAGCTTTCCAATAGATGCACATGTGTGCGTGTTCAGACCGTTTGGTTTTTGGTTTGGGGGGAATTTTGTGTGTGTGTGCACAGTATTTATAATAGCAAAACTAGGTGAGATGATCCAAATTTTCATAGGGAAGGAGAGGAATTTACAGTGTATTAGATTCTGGAACTATGTCTATTAGGATGCCTTGGGCTATAAACAGAAGAACACCAAGCGAGCAGTAGCTGAAGCTATCAGGATAATTAAGAACTATGTATTTTCTGGACTAATGCTTTGCCATGCCCAGTGTGTTAACCTTTTGACCTTCAGTTTGTCATGTCACAGTTGCAATGTGGCTGCTCTGGCTCCAGCTATTAAGTTCTCGAACAACTATGCTAATGCATGAGGCTCTCCTTAAGTGCTTTTTAACTTTTATCGGGAAATAATATCTTCCCGTGAAATTCCCCACATCCTTTGTTTTAGCTTATTAACTAAAACAGGTGACACACCCCTATTACTTAGATCTCTGTGACTTGCTCGTCTTAGTCGTAACCCGCCCCTTGGTGCTGGGAGACAGGGATTTCCATTCTAACCCTAAACAAACTCAAGAGCTCAGCTAACTGAGGAGGAAGGAGGCAGGGAGATCAGCTGTTGGGGAGGCAAGAGACAGTGCCTGCAGTCAAAAGTGTGTGTTGTCCTTGAAAAAAACAGCGTAAACCTAATTGTCATGGATGTGCGGACTTTATCAGTATCACTTGGAAGAGAAAAACAAACCCATAAAGACGCAAACTCACTGGCCTCCCTAATGGAAAGTTCATTAACCGTCGGTAAACAAATCCACGGGTCTACTCATCTCGGAGGAAGCTGCGTGGAGTGGAGTGTATGAAAAGCCACTCCATCACAGTCAGCGCCTGTAGGTCAGGGCACCTCATGGTTTTACACTTGAAGGGGTGTTTATTGCTCCATGCAATGTACAGAAAGTCTACCCAGTCAGCAGCCCTGAGGGTCTGTTTCAGCCACTTTGCATGTTAAGCACTCGCTGGCCTCTTGAGGTGTGCCCTGGGGCCCCAAAGTAACTTGTGCAGGTAAGACATAGTCACTGTTCTGTCAGATCAGGGCAGATGTGCTCTCTACATTTGGTGAAAATGTCCAGCCACTTACACATGATGTAGTAGAACTACTCAAAGAAAACAAAACACACAATTATATGTATCAAAAGATGTAAGTCATTATATGTAAGGAGATACCAAAGTGTTAACACTGGTTACCCTTAGGACTGGGATTCCGCAAGGCAAGGGAATGAAGGAGACTTCCCTTTTATTCTATAACTGCTCTATTAAAAAACTTTTTTACAGTGAACATTCACTACATTGCTAATTTAGAATAATAATATGTTAGAGGTCCTGGGCCCAATTCTAGACCTACTAAATCGGAATATCAAGGAATCAGGGCCTGGGCAAGGGTATTTATTAAAATCTACAAAGATGATTCTAATCCACAGCCAGGTTTGTTTTGAGGACAAATTATTGGTATACTTTATGTGTTCTTTATTTTCTGTAACAAGACTGATGTTTTGGGGGACAAAAAACACCAACAGTGCATCGAAAACCAAAGGTTGTAGGTAACTAACGGCATGCCCATGTTGACACCCTGTCACATGTCACACCCAGCGCCTCACATTTGACACTTCAGCTTCTGTATTGAGGGAGTTCTTTCTCAAGCACCATTGTTGAGGCCCTGAATCCTTGTGAAACTGCTCTGTAGGAAACAGGTAAAGCTTTCCTTTCTTCAGAAAAGTGTACCCATTTGTTTAATTTTAATTTTTGTCCTTTTGAAATTATTTTGACACTTTATTTAAAAAAAATGACAACAGTATTTTAAGTGGTAGAGATCAAAAGGCGGTACTTAATGTCAGTGCAGTTTGGCCTTTAAAATTGTTTGCAAAGTATCTGGTACCTGTCACTCAGGTCAGCGTGTTACAGAATTCGTATCCAAACGGCTGTGGTTGTGGTAAGAGTTGTTAAAATGAGGACTGAACTTTTTTCTGAAATAAGAATATTTTTGGTTTATTTAAAATCAACAAAAGCATTAAAATTTAAAGTTATGACAAATGTGTAGAGACTAATGCCATATATTTTATCATTTAAATATGTAATTTGAAGCAGCTACTGTTTCTCATTCATTTATTCCACAAATACCATTCTGTAATTCTGTCGTAAATCTATTGATCAAAATTGCCCAAACTGTTGAAAGTAAAGTCTATCTTTCTTCTCTTTTATTTTGAATTATTGGAAATTTTTATTATGATGTGCTTCCATAAAGTCTACTATACTCAGCTGTTAAACATTAATCCCTTTTACGTTGCTTTGCTCGTGTTTGTTAGGCTGTCATTTTCATGCTGAATACAGGCTGTCAATTCAGTGCAATTCGGCTATTTATAAAAGGAACAAAATCAGTTTTGATGCTGCATTGCATGATAAAGGCTTTCTGCATGAATCCAAAGATTTTAGATAGGCTTAATATTACTTTAGTGTGCTTTAAAAGTTAATATAAAATATCTAAACTAAGTATATTTAAATACTAAATTGCATGATAATGTCTTTTTGTACATACTGTATATTTTCTTGAGTATAGAGACAAAGATTAATCTTAGATCCTAAAATGAGAAATATTGCTCTGGAGTCCTTTCAAGGTAAAGTATATTTTTGATGTGAAATATTTAAATATATCTAAGCTGGTGAGATTTGAAAGAGTGCTAGATTTTAAACATATAACTCTTATATTACTGTGGTACTTCCTTCACTTTAAATGATATATTTCTTTATAAGTTTCATCCTTAAGTAGTTCAACTGTGATTCAAATTGTAGTCAAATTAACATAGGAGCTCTTTTTGATGCAGTGAATTTTGGAAGCAGGTATTGCTGAGTGTCCGATCCACAGCTGTGAATTGATTAGCTTCTTACTAACCTTAGTGCACACTAAATGGGAGGACAGCATCCAGGGCCGCTGCCCACCCATGTGGTGCCTAGGTGCAAACCAGAAGTACATGCCCATTTTCTTTGGGTGGATGCAGATGCCTGCCAGGGCAGACGGCTTGGTGAGCAGTTTGTTCACTGGGTAGGTTTTAGTCCTCACTTGGCCAGGGACCAGGTAATAGCTTTAACTATCAATCATTTTGTACAGGTAACATAGTCTTTTCTTAACCTTCCTACGTATATTCTAACAAGCTGTCACATGGCAGTCACTCCCCATGCTAGGTCTGGGACTAGATTTGATTTTGGGAAGAGAGTGGTTTGGTTCTTTATTTCAAGAAGCAGCTAGCTGGGAAGAAAATGACTCTCCCAGTTATATATCATTGTTTACAAACATGGGTTTTTGTTGCCTTTACCCTTTTTTGATTTATTTTTTTCTCACTGGGTTGTCATTAATGCTCATTTCATCCTGATTTTCTTGGCATAAAATGGTGAGAAGTCACAGAGTATAATGTCTTGGTCCACCTGTTGCTGTGACATTCTACTGCACTTTTCACACTTGCAGGGTTTATTTCAGTCTGAGTCGCAGGTGCTGCTGCCATTTAAAGGTGTCGGGGGTGGCAGTCAAGAGTGTTGTGGCAGTTCCCCTTGACTCCAGTCATATGAAATACCCTCTGAAACCTTAGGTTTGTGTAGAAATCATTAAGTAGAATCCATATAACTTTCAGCAGGTAGAGTCACTTCTTTGGAAACACATTAAAACAGACTGAACATCTAGATCAGTTCTATCATTTTTCACCAGTGCTTGACTATCTCCATAAAGGCCTGTGCTAACCCTTACGACTAATCCTTATTTAAAGTTGGGTCCAAAACCCTTCCAGACATCTAGTCACCCACCCAAAGTCACTATAGGCTGTGACCATTTCCTGTTGCTTACCTCTGACCTTTTCTGTCTTCCAGTTCCTCCTTTTTTTCTTATTTTGCAATTATATAGTGTTTCTCCACCCTTTCTCTTTCTTTCCCAGTACTTTCCCTTGTGAGACATGTGAGGCAGCCTTTATTTGCCTTTCATCACTCAAATGAATGTCTTTTCCCATTTACAAAAACTCACTTTAAAGCTTTGTCTTTCCATTGGCTTTCTTGGCCACAGAAACTGTTATAGTTGTATACGAACACATGCAGTGTCTTAAGATACTTCATGGAACACATTTGACAACTTTTTATCTCGTTCCCTGAAGTTCCCTTAGATTCAGACTTCTGTTAGAATACGGCTATCTAGTGTCCAGTCACTGTTTCCTGTGTAAGAGAAGAGGAATAGATCAAACTAAATGATTTCATCAAACATCCATATACTTATACACGTATTTTGTGTGTTAATTCTTTAAAAAGTACTTAATTTGAAGTATTTTAGGACACCCAGGAGCCATGCAGACATTAGGGGTGATAATTTGTTTTCAAAAGGAGCGACAAATCAGTTTTCAGTGGTGAAATAAAGCACCTGTTATTATTATAAGGATATAACTAGAGGATTGTGGGATGCTTATGATTTTTCAAAAGCTTGAAGGTTTGCAAGTCCTTTGAATTAAATCAGAATTCAAAATAAAACTCTTTTTTAACGCAAGGACTCTAAATTATGAACTGATAAATCTTTTAAAGAATAGCTTTCCAATCATCAGCTAATCTTAGCTGACACAGCGCTCACTGAATGCCAGGGGCTGTTGTAAGGGAACTGTGCATAGTAACGCACTTCATTCTCACACAGCCTGGTGGGGTGTTGGCAGTAGCAAGTGCAGAGCTAGGGTTTTAACTCAGAGCCCGCAGTCCTAACCACTCAACATTACTGCCCCACACATAAGTGGTTCAATTTTTCATGCTGTCTCTTTGAAGCAATCTACTAAGTACATTAGTTGTCTTCTGTTTTTATTTCATGCTGTGAATATTGATTGCAATAAAACATAGTTGTTCATTGTATTTCTAAATGTGGGCTACGGTGTTCTTTAGAGTCTACAAACTTCAATGCCACTAAAACAGTCTATTTTTAGGGTGACTACTAAAAATAGAATTGAAAGTGGTAATACCTAAAGATGAGATATCTAGGATGTATTGTGAACATTTGAAGTAGGTACTTTCTTAAGGCAATTGTTTCACTAAATATCGTTGAAACCCTTTTTTTCTCTTAGATTGGCAGTTTGTGAACTGTGCCTTGTACTCATTCTGCATTGTGTACCGTTCTGTGGCACAGATCTCCTTGCTGAAACAGAATCTGGAGGTGCAGCTTTCCCAGTCCCAGACTTCTCTGCAGCAGCTGCAAGCCCAGTTCACGCAAGAACGACAGCGGCTCACACAAGAGCTGGAAGAGTTGGAGGAACAACATCAGCAGAGACATAAATCTTTAAAAGAAGCACATGTCCTTGCATTTCAAACTATGGAAGAAGAGAAGGAAAAGGAACAGAGAGTAAGTTTAATATATTCAAATGGAATCCAAGAGCCTAATAATAATTAGCCTCCCATTTCTTAGGAAGTCATTTTTTTAGCTCCCAGAAATGATGTATGGCTTTATTTCAGTGTATATTCCAGTATGTTTTCCAGCGTTTAAACGTATACACTAGTTACACACTGTCAGAGACAGCTTAGACGAGGACGGCATTTTGCATCAGTTTTCCATTAAATGCCAAGTTCATGATGGCACTAATAGTCCATCTGGTTTGTCATACAGTTAACAGTGATTAAGTAAATGTAGCATGGTCCTACTGAGCTGTAACCACCATAATCATTTAATACTATCTTGAATTTATAATTGTCTTTCATCAAATTTTAATTTTTCTATTTCAGGCTAGCTCTACAAAAGGCATGTATCCAAAGAATTTACATATTTTTCAACCCAGATTTTTTTCTCACACTTTAAAAGAAGTGTACGAAATTCTCAGTGAAATTATAAACATTTTAAAATAGTGCAACCCCCTGTATACAGCCCAGAGCCTATGGGAAAAGTAGTGATACAAACAAATCCCTCAGAAGAGAGTTAAATCAAATAGGTGTATTATTAGATTAATCATATATGCCAGAATCTCCCCATATACATTACTCAGTTCTATTAAAATGTTAATTTGACAGTTTTAGTGTGATTAATTTTGGCATAGTTTGTTTCTTAGCAGTACATTTTCCAGTTTCTTCTAAGGACCTTGTGGGAATCATGATAAAGATTGACAGAAAAATACAGTCTTACTATCAATAATTTTCAGCATCTATAGCCATGACAGCTATCAGTTGTTTCTTAATTCTTTATGTGGGAGCAGGCACTGTTTTAAGAAGTGGTATGTTATAAATCAGTTAAACCCAGAAAGTCTTATCCTTTTTTTTTTAAAGATTTTTATTTTTTAAAGAGGGGAAGGGAGGGAGAAAAAGATGGAGAGAAACATCAGTGTGTGGTTGCCTCTCGCACCCCCCCTACTCGGGACCTAGTCTGCAACCCATGCATGTGCCCTGACTGGGAATTGAACCAGCAGTCCTTTGATTCACGGGCCAGCACTCACTTCACTGAGCCACACCAGCCAGGGTTAAAGTCTTATTCTTTTAAAAACAGTTAACTTACCAATACAGTAAGTTGAAGTCTCTTGGTCTGGTCAAGGAAGTTCCTTTGCTTAAAAATTAGGCCTGATTATATTGCTAAGTAATAAAATCATTGGATACCATTTGTGAATTGGAATAACACATAAGTTCTTATATCAGTACTTTAATTTTATACATTCAGTCTTTTCAAAACTTTAATCGTTTTTAAGAAGAAATCAGAATCTGCAATTTTATTGCCCGTCATTTGGTAGCCAAGCTAGGTAAGTAATGTTGTCTAAACTAAAAGTCCTGCATTTTACCTATATTAAAAGAAATGTATGCTTTATATTTCAGAAATAAAACACTTTTAAAACAGTGGACATAAGTAGCCAAATACTAATTTTTAAAAACAGTGTTTTAGAGTAATGATTAAAGAAACGCTGCCCTACTTACAGTACAGAAACTTCTTTAAGAACCTTTCATGTTATAGGTAACAGTAAGATAAACCCTTCCTGGCACAGTTCAGTCTCTAAACTGGAAGTACCCTGAGTTCTGGTTTTTTCTCCTGTGGCCATGTGTCTTCTCAGTCTTAGCCACATGCAGTCTGTTCTCTCTGGCTGGGCTTTTAAAACTAATCACATGAAGGGCTTTAGTTTACTTTTTCAGCTACCTACTCTCAGAGCTTTTTTTATAAAGTATATTTTATTGATTATGCCATTACAATTATACAGTTGTTCCAATTTTTTCCCCTGTACCCCCCTGTCTGCTACCCCCCTTCCCTCCAGCATTACCCCACCTTAGTTCATGTCCATGGGTTGTGTATGTAAGTTCTTTGGCTTCTCCGTTTCCTGTACAATTCTTAACCTCCCCCTGTCTATTTTTTACCTACCAATTATGCTTCTTATTCCCTGTACCTTTTCCCCCATTCTCCTCTTTCCCTTTCTCAGTTGATAACCCTCTGAATGATTTCCATGTCTATGATGTTATTTCTGTCCTAGTTGTTTGCTTAGTTTATATTTGTTTTTTTTAAGATTCAGTTGTTGATAGTTCAGTTTGTTGTCATTTTAATGTTCATAGTTTTGATCTTCTTTTTCTTAACATTTCATGTGATAATAACTTGGTGATGATGAACTCCTTTAGTTTTACCTTGTCTGGGAAGCACTTTATCTGCCCTACCATTGTAAATGATAGCTTTGCTGGATAGAGTAATCTTGGATGTAGGTCCTTGCTTTTCATCACTTTGAAACTTCTTGCCAATCCCTTCTTGCCTGCAAAGGTTCTTTTGAGAAATCAGCAGATAGTCTTATGGGAACTCCTTTGTAGGTAACTCTCTGATTTTTTCTTGCTACTTTTAAGATTCTCTATTTATCTTTAACATTTTGTTTTTTAATTATGATGTGTTTGGTGTGGTCCTCTTTGGTGCCAACTTGTATGGGACTCTCTGTGCTTCCTGAACTTGTATGTCTATTTCCTTCACCAGATTAGAAAAGTTTTCCTTCATTATTTTTTCAAGTAAATTTTCAGTTTCTTGCTCTTTCTCTTCTCCTTCTGGCATCATTCAGACATTGGCACTTTTGGAGATGTCCCAGAGTCTTCTCATACTCTCCTCGTTTTTTTTGAATTCTTGTTTCTTCATTCTATTCTGGTTGAATGTTTATTTCTTCCTCATGTTCTAAATTGTTGATTTGAATCCCGGCTTCCTTCCCTTCACTATTGGTTCCAACCTGTGGCTTTTTCTTTATTTCACTTAGTGTAGCCTTTATTTTTTCCCTTATGCTTTTGCTATACGCTATGAATTCTCTGAGCATCCTTATCACCAGTGTTTTGAACTCTGCATCTGATAAGTTGGCTATCTCTATTTTCCTTAGTTCTTTTTCTGGGGTTTTGTTCTGTTCTTTCATTCAGGCCATATTTCTTTGTCTCCTCAACTTGCAGCCTCCCTGTGTTTGTTTCTGTGTATTAGGTAGAGCTGCTTTGACTCCCTGTCTTAGCACACCAGTTAAGTTGTAAGGGGTGGAGCCTTAGGTATTTGACAAAGACTGGGTAACCCGCTTCACCACTTTGTGGTTCTGTATGGGAAGGGGGGTTGGAGAGGGTACAATTCCACTGCCCGGCCTCTGGAGGCTTGCCTGGGACTCACCCATTTGAATCATTTTACCCACTTACCATATGTGACTGGCACCCTTCCAGCTGCTGCCCTGTTGATGATTCCGAGTGTGAGTGAGTTTCCATACATGCTTGGACCTTGCGGGCCCTTTAAAGGGATTGTCCTGAGAAACCAGTTTCTTTTGCTGCCCCAACGCCCCCTGGTTTTCACACCTGTGAAGCTTTATCTTCCCGTAGCTGTGAAGCTTTGAAGCTTTATCTTTCCGTAGCTAGAACACTGGTCTGCGAGGTCTGGCCTGGG
This sequence comes from Macrotus californicus, assembly GCA_007922815.1. NCBI lineage: Eukaryota > Metazoa > Chordata > Mammalia > Chiroptera > Phyllostomidae > Macrotus > Macrotus californicus. Next base: position 6,349 of record VMDR010013907.1, on the reverse strand, counting down.
GCTGGGGATGTTCGCTCCCAAAGTATCCCTCCTGATTTTTATCTACCACATGTGAATATGGGACTGCACATTCTGCCCATTCTGCCCATGCTGCTACCTCTCCATGCCGCACTGTGTCCTCTCTGCTCTGGCTCCCCATCTCCACCCTTCCTACCATCTGGATAAATGTGGCTTCTTTAAATTCTTGTTTGTTGGACTTACAGTTCAATTTTATGGCAGTTTTGGGTGATTTTTGTTTTGAGGTTAGTTGTGATTCTTCTCGTGGTTGTGCAAGAAAGTGAAGCATGCTTACCCATGTCTCCATGTAGACCAGAAGTCAAGGCCTCAAAGCTTTGCTTCTGTTCACAAATGCAGTCAAAAAGAATGATTCTAGGAAGTAGCTACAAAATATTCGATGAGGTTGAAGTTATAAATGCCCTCATCTCTTATTCCCTGATCAGAAGATTTTTTCATGTTAATGCCCTCTTCCTGTTTTTCCTAAGTCTAAGTCTCTGCACACAAAAGAATTATTCATTAGTTTTAGATTGTTCACACCTGTTACATCTTTAGAAAATAAATTTATTGAAAACTGGTTTAGGGCAAGTGTCCATATTCCAATTCAGACACAATATATTGAGTCAGTTTGGTTTCATGACTATTAGTTTATTGTTTGGAAGTTACTCTACTAATTTATTTTCTAAGGTGATTATCTTATATTTAATTTTCTTTTTTAAAATTTTTATTTTATTTTTTATCCTCATCCAAGGACATGCCCATTGATTTTAGAGAGAGGGGAAGAGGAGGGAGAGAGAAAGGGAGAGAAACATTGATTGGTTGGTTGCCTCTCACACTCTCCCAGCCAGGGACATGCCCACAGCCTAGGCACGTGCCCCATTTATCCCACATTATGGGGCGATGCTCCAACCAACCAAGCCACACTGGCCACGGCTTATATTTAATTTTCTTTTAAATTAATTAAAAGTACCTTGTTTTTTCCTGACTAGACTTGCTCAGTTTGTTGGGCATTCTCCTGCAAAGCTAAAGGTTGTGTGTTTGATTCCCAGTCTGGGCACATGCCTGGATTGCGAGCTTGGTCCCCAGTCAGGGTACATGTGAGCGGCAACCAATTGTTTCTCTCTCACATTGATGTTTCTCACCTTCTCTTTCTGCCTCCCTCTCTCTCTAAGTAAAATCTTTTAAAAATGCTTTGTTTTTCTTAAATAATAACTGCGTTTTATTAATTATTTTATTTTTATTTGGATTTTCCTTTCTGTATTATAACATAATAATTTGAATATATTTCTCCAATTCTAGGCTCTTGAAAATCATTTACAGCAGAAACATTCTGCAGAGCTTCAGTCATTAAAAGATGCACACAGAGAGTCAATGGAGGGCTTCCGGATAGAAATGGAACAGGAACTTCAGACTCTGCGGTTTGAATTAGAAGATGAAGGAAAGGCTATGCTCGGTATTTTGTGTGGATTATATTATCATCATATTTATTTAAACATTCTTCTACTTTAAAATTCAACATGAAATCATGAGGTTTATTTTCAAGTTTTGAAATATCACAGTGAATATCTGCATGTTTTGCATATTTTATTTGAAGCTACCAGAGGAAGAGGCAAGTGTGGTGGAATGGCATGGGGAGAACACAGACTTTCTCCGTACACGGGCCGTGTGAGCAGCACTCCCTGGTGCTTCTGTCTGTCGTTAACGACCACATGCAGTCAGGACATTCAGGCCCGCCTCCGACTCTGCAGTGACAAAAGGGAGTTAGGCATGGTGCCAGGTACCCTTAGACTAGATAGTCATATTGGCTTTTTCCATTTCAGGGTTTCTTTTTTTTTAATGTGAAAAGTCATGTTTAGATCTGACTTTTTGTTCTATTTTTCAGATATATTTTTAAAATCTTTATTGTATTTTTTTCCCATTACCATTTAGTCCCCATATACCCCTTCCCTCCAGCAATTACTACTACTACCCCTGTTGCCCATGCCCATGAGTCCTTTTTCCTTTTGCTCAACCCTTCCACCCCCTCAAGCTGTCATCCTGCTCTCCATCTCAAATGTGGACAGATATTTTTAATGGGATTTTTATCTTTGAGGTGTTCAAATCACTACCTTTTTATAAGATGTGTTTTGAAGAAAAGCCAGATATATATTAGAGATTTTTTTTAGTTTGCTTTTTAGTGTCATTCAATAATTTTTCATTCCTGCCACTTCTTTCCCTTCTGTTTTTTTTCCAAATTCTCCTAATATTTTTAATGTATGTTATCACACTTCAGCAGCACCCTCATGCCAAGTAGAAATTGGGCACAAAGAAGAGTGAAGTGTTGTGAATATCGCGGGCCTCCAACGGAAAGCCCTTTGGTCCAGTTGATTATCTCTGCTGTTCCTGGGAGCCCTAGGCCAAGTCGTTGGAACTTTCTCCTCTTCCTCGTTTAAAAACCACTGTGATCGCTAAGATGGAAATCATATTAAGTGTGAACATTAGTGGAATATCTATTACGTGCTTGAGACTCTGCTAATCAAGGAGGGTTCAGAAATGAATTGCTGCTCTGTCTTTGCCTTCAAGTAGCCTCTAGTCAAATGCAGAGGTAGCTTTTGTAGAATGTGGCCCAAAGGGAGTACACTTTCCACGGCCGTGTGAGGAGAGATAAAAACAGGCCAGCTGTAGGAACGGTTGTTGTATAGTCCATTGAAACATGATTTAAATACCCCTTTGATGACAAAAAGATTTTTTCTGATGCTTTTAAATTAAACTTTTTATTTTGAGATCGTTGTGATTCACATGCAGTTGTAAGATATACTATAGAGGATGCTTGGAACCCTTTACCCCGTTTTTCCCAAAGGTTTTCAAAACCAACGTCTTTTAAAACTATAGTACACACCTGAAACTAATACAGAATAGTATCGAATGTAAACTATAAATGAAAAAGTTTATTGAACAAAACTACAGTACATATCACAACCAGGATACTGACACTGATACTCACAAGACAGTGAACAATCCCATCACCTTGAGGATCCCTGTTGCCCATTTATAGCTCCACTTACTTCTCTTCTTCTCCCCCACCTTTAACTTCTGGAAGCCATTTTTATAATTTTGTCCTTTGAAGAATGTTATGAATGTTATAAATGGGATCATACGATATGTAACCTTTGGGATTGGCTTTCTTTTGCTCAGTATAAGTCTCTAGATTCATTCAGGTTGTTGCATCAATAGTTTGTCCCTTTTTATTGCTGAGCAGTATTCCGTGGTATTGACCTGCCAAATTTGTTGTCCTTCACCCATTGAAGGATGTCTGGGTGTTTTCATTTTTGTGTGAACTACATTTTCAGTTGTCTGGGATAAATGCCCAGGAGTGCAGGTGCTGGGTCATATGACAGTTGTATATTTAGTTTTTGAAGAAACTGCCAGACTGTTTTTTAAAGTGGCTGTACCATTTTACATCCCCTCCAGCAACATATGAGTGACACAGTTTTTCACCTCCTCCCCAGGATTTGATGTTGTTACTTTGTATTTTAGGGGAATGGTGATATCTCATAGTGAATTTTACTTAGCATTTCCCTAATGGCTAATAATGTGGACCATTTTTTCACGTGCTCATTGCCATCTGTGTATCTTCTAATTGAATTGTTTGTATTTTTACTGTTGAGTTTTCAGAGTTCTTTATATATTCTAGATACTTGGCAGGAACTTTTAGGTCTACATTTCACACACGCGCCCTCCACCATGTACTATTATTCCATTGAAATTACTCTTCCTAGGGTCACGATTGTACTTTGAAAATCCAAAGTATTCATACTAGCTCTCATTTGTTGGCTCTGTCTGCATCATTTCACTGCTTTGACTTTCCTGAATCATTTTTCCCAATGTACCTGTTAAATATTGCTATTTCCCAGCATTCTGGTCTGTTTGTTTAGTCTTCAGGCTTTTCCTGATTGATTGGACTCATATTCATGTGCTCAACTACTATCTATTGTGCTGGTGACTCCAAATAATATTTCTAGACCATACTGCTTTCTTTGCAAATTAGATTTATATTTCTTACTTCATATTAGATATTCTTATTCTCTACATTTTAGATATCAGTTCACTGTCTCCTTCACGGTCCAATATGTGTTTCTATTCCTGTACCTACTTTAATGGTATCACCATTTACCCATTTGCCCAAACCAGGAACCTGGGAGATGCATTAAACTTTTTTTCTTTCACTTTTACATCCTGTTAGTTCTGCTTCTAAATATTCCTTGTGTCTGATTACCTTTCTGCCATACCTAGTTTGTGGTCATATCATCTGTCACCTGCATTGTTACCATAACCTTCTTCCTGATCTCCCTTTTTAGGGTCCATCCTCCAAACTCCAGTGAGTTTAATCTGTGCAAGACTCAGATCTCTCTATGGGACTTCCCGACTTTAAATCCTTCAGTGATTCTACATGTCCTTCCTCAGTGTCCGTCACGTTTCTCCACTGAAGAAGCCCTTAACACCAGGGGACTGAACTGACGCCCTACTTGGAGGTCTCAGGGGGAGTCTGAATAACTAGCTACAAGCACAACATTTCTTTGAAGATTCATGTTTTAGCTTTAAAATTTATAATTTGTATTTTACTCACTTGTATCTCTTTTGTGTTAATACAAAAATAAGGGCTTTGCCAAAAATCTTCACGTAAATTCATGTTCTAAAGGTGACCATGTGTCCTCTACAGGTTCCCTCAGTTACACTCACACACGTATCCCAGCCTGAGAACCAGGAACCTAGCCATAAAGTAAAAAACATTTTGTACTACAGTAAAACTTTCTCAGGCTGGGCTCCATTTTCCTTCCAGTGTGACCACGTGCTCTGTGGGCTACACACCAAACTTGGCACAGGCTGCCTGGTGGGTCAGGTTCTTTCTGCTTCTGGGTGTTATCTCTTCTTCCACTTAGAGAACATTACTCATTCTTTTAGTTAACTGTGTAATTCTTTTGTGATAGAAACCTCAGTTTTTCTCTCTCAGGAAATTTGGGTACTTCTACCATTGTGCTTTCATTATAACTAATATTCATCTCTGATGTTTCTCTTAATTCCCTAGCAAGATACTTTCCCTTCTAGCCTGGGCAGTTATAAGGACAAGGTCACATTTTCTTCTCCCTCAGTATAGTTGACTTTCACTAAATATAGATTATATGAAATAATCTCAAATTCACATGAAAATGATGGCTTCCAAATCACTAAAAGCATTCCCTACCTAGTGGGTAACATCGTTTAGGGATATTGTGGTAGAATTCTTACCTGGGTGGGAAGTTGCCTCCTAAATTTCTTACGGTACCACTCAACTCTAAAATGTTCTAATAGTGAATGAGAAGAGCTCAAAACATTTCATTTCATTAACATCTTAATTGCACACTGAAAGCGTATATAGAAATATTTTGATTCATTTGAGCAGCTAGAACTAGATGACCTCAAAATTCATAGTATTCTATGACAGTCTATAATATTTTTTTATGTTTTTAAAGATTTTATTCATTTACTTCTTAGAGCGGAAGATCCATGTGTGAGAGATACATCAGTTGGTTGCCTTTTGCATGCCTCCAGCTGGAGAACCTGGCCTGTAACCCAGGCATATACCCTGACTGAGAATCGAACCTATGACCTTTTCATTTGCAGGCCAGCACTATAATCCACTGTGCCATACCAGCCAGGGCAGTCTGTAATACTTTAAGAGGCATACACAAGTCCATGATATTTTAACAGGCATACATACAAGTGTCCTGATTTTAAATATATTCTGTGACACATATAATTTTCATTTATGTACCTAAATTTTTTTTAAATATGCTAAACCTCTTTTTATTCTTGGATTACAGCTTCTTTACGCTCAGAACTAAACCATCAGCATGCAGCTGCAATTGATTTGTTACGGCATAATCACCATCAAGAATTGGCAGCTGCTAAAATGGAATTAGAGAGAAGCATGGACATCAGCAGAAGACAGGTAGGGAGAGCATTCTGTTCTGAGTATTTCCTAAATGTCAATAGGTTTAAATATTCACAATTTTCTGAAAATATTTTATAGCAACTAGTATTTTCACTAGTTATTATTTACTATCTATATTAAAGAGTTTTATTTTTAAGGGTAAATTGGTAACTTGACTAATATTCGTCATAAAATTTACATTTTATTTTATGACCTGTTAACTGAATATTTGGAACTTTACTTGCATCCTGAGAAAGTGAACAGTGGAATATAAACAACACAAAGAGTAAACACAGAGCACTGTAACACAGCACCGTCCAGCAGAACTTTCAGGGTGTTCTCTGACCCTGCGGTTCACTAGCCACTTGGGCCAAGGATGTCTAGTGTGACGAGGACCTGAGTTTT
>VMDR010013906.1:0-24301 GCA_007922815.1 Macrotus californicus | reverse complement strand
TTCTTAACCCCCGTCCTCTTGACCTCACCATTGTGATGACCTTATTTTCTTTCTCTGTTATACTGAGTAATCTATTTTAGCTCACATTCCTACATTTGTATCCTAAGGTATTCAGTGAAAGGAAATATATTCCACAGAACAGGACCTATCTTTCTTAAGGAAGCATTTGGGCTTATAATTACAAAATCTCCTTTTATTATAAAAGGAATGGGTGTCTATATGGCATAAAGGATTGGATTATATGACTCCTAAGACTCTTTCAACTCTGAAGGCCATAGAAAAGCATACAGATGGGGCAAGAAAAGATGAGAGTTGAATATGTCTGCTACATATTCCATGATAATAACAACAGTAATATCCCTGAATATTTATTTAATGTTTTTACTTTCTAGGCACTCTACCTAGCAACTACGTAAGTTACATAAATTTAATCTTATCTCTGACATAGTTCCTAATATCATTCCATTTTATAGATGAATAAAACAAAGCTTGGAAAGGTTAGGTTATTTGTTCAAAGATATCCACTTGGTAATTGGTAGAGTGCTGAGCAAGATTTAAGTTCTGAATGGTCTGACAAAAGGACATCAGTGCTTATCACTACACAAAATGCCAAGCACTTCTGTGTATTCTTTCACAGTTCTAATGACCCTGTAGGGTAGGTATTCTTACCTTCTCATTTTACAACTGAGAAAGCTCACAGATAGTAAAACTGATTTGCCTTTGGTTGTACATCCAGTAACTGACAGGGAGCCAGGATGACTATAAGATCTAATTATGTGTAACTCTGAAGTTCTGCCCTTTCCACGGTACCCAGACCACTCCAGCTAGGTGACATTGCCTAGCCAGGAGGGAAAGCAGTTTCCCAGGAAGTTGTGCCATGAGGGTAAATATCAGAGATTCTGGGCTAGAACCCACTTTAGTGGATTCCCTGTTTCTGTAATTTTAATTCCCCACAAAACATCACTTTCTCTCCTGTATCTCAAAGCTGACAGGCAGTTCTCACTTTCTTATGCCTCCCTTGGGACAGATCATTTGTCAATGGTCGAGCTGGCTGCAGGTGCAAGGAGCAGGAGACATAAGAGCATTGATGAAGCCAATACCAGGCACGTTTGGGTAGATGGAACCCTGAACCAGAGGAGTGACTGTGGAATCAGTGGCTGAGTCTGCAGCAATGGTAGGTGGAGGAACAGATGCACCTTGACTGGAGTCAGCACAACATCTGCTGAACCTGGCTCCTTGCTTCATAATTAATCTTGGTGTTGAATCTAATGACATGACAGGATTGAAAAATCGAGCGATTTGATTGGACACATTTTGATAGTTTAATTTTCAATAATACATGGTCAGAGCTTGTTCGCATAATTACTAAATAGATTAATATGCCAATATCTCTGACCAGCTGGAAGGAAAAGATTTAGGCCTTCAAAGATCTTTGACGGGCCTTTAAATTAAAGTTGATGTTCTGGAGAGAATGGAGGTACAGGCCTCCTGAGACTATAAAGTCAAATCAGGGCTAGTGATGAAGGCCCTGGAAACAGCAATTTTATCATCACCCTGAAAAATAAACTCTTCATGAGTTGGCTGTCTGTTGAATGTCCATTTGTTTACAGAGACACTGTTCCAAGAGTTTCAAGACTGTTGGGGAACCTGTCATCTCTTTCTAAGGTGTTTGAAGTCACTAGTGCTATGCTCAGAACAAAGGCCAAGAAACACCACACAAATGAGTTAACAAGTGCACAGGGCATGGAATGGCACCAATTGTTCCCTGAGCCTTGCGGTCTCTTTTTTCAGGCTGAGTGAAACACATTCCAGTTGCAGTTGTCTACAAGCACAGAAGGGAGAAAGCTAAGTGTCCCCACACTTATGATCTTCAGTCTGTGACCTGTTGCACAGAGGAGTCAGGAAGCTGATATTATATTTTCTTGTTAAAAAAAGAGAGATAAGGTTTTTCACTGAGAGTGTGACTAGAACCAATGTAGGTTCAGTGAGACAGAAAAGCAAGTGAGTGGATTCTGAAGCTAGACAGCTTAGGCTCGTGATTGATGGGAATATGTTATTTAAGAGCTGAGCCTCAGTCTTCTCATCTATAAAATAGGATATTTATAGTACCCATTGTCATAGGTTAGGTACGTAAAATGCTTAGAGCAGCAAGTGACACACAAGACACCTTAATAAATGTTAAGCAGGTTAAGGAGACATGATTCAGGAGAATCACGGACAATTTTGGCTTAGTAACTAGGGAAAGGAGGTAAGGGTGATGTATTTTTGGGGGGAGCTGGGGTAGGGTGGTGTGTGTGTGTGAAGGGATTCATTTCAGAGAAAGCTGGGAGTCTTTTGCCTATTTGCCATTGTTCAGGGCCATGTAATTAACACTCAAGTCCCTCCAACTGTAGTTGGAGCATCTGTCGTTGAAAGTTCTGGTCAGTGGCTCTGACAAGGGCAATGAGAAATGGTAGATTCCTTGAGGATAGAAGCTGGGTCTTATTTATTTCACCAGTGACTGGGACAGAATATGACATCAATGACTTAGTGACTATCATTTGTTTAGACCAGTGGTTTTCAACTTTTTCATCTCATGGCACACATAAACTGATTACTAAAATTCTGCAGCACACCAAAAACAAATTCTATTTTTTTCCAATCTGATAAAAAAATAGGTATAATTTTGATTTATTCATATTGAATGGCTATTGTCATGTTGGCTGTTGTCATTTTTTAACTTGACAATCTGAGAGAAAGGCAGTCACTTCCTCTGACTAAAAAATAGGTATTGCATGTTTTAAAAATTCTTGTAGCACACCAGTGTGCTGTGGCACATGGGTTGAAAAATGCTGGTTTAGACAGACAGTCTGAGCATTGAAGTTGGGCGTGATCTTCAGGTTTGGTCCCTTGCTGCACCCCAAGAAAAAAAGCATGAACGTGAACAACACAGCCTCAGGAAAGGAGGTTCTTGCTTAAGGTCCTTGCTTTAACTGGGTGTTACCTGCTGGCATCATAGGGGAGATCAGGGTGTCCCAGAGCATGTGGCCTCCCTAGGGGCCCATAAGAAGGGCTAAAGACAGTCTGTCCCACCCAGGTCAAGCTGTCTGTAGAAGATAAGACTGTTTCTCTTTGCCCTGTTCCTCTTGGTCTTCAGGGCTAGCACTGCTCAGCACTCAGAGTGTTGTGGATACTTGCAAAAGCTTTCAGGGGAAAATAGCAAATAAGTGGAAACAAAATTAGATGGAAAATGAGGCTGTCAAAAAAGAAAGATACCCAACACCATCCACTCCTGCCTGTAGCCTCCCCCTGCTTTCCTGGTCCCCTCTTCTGGCCTCTCCCTTCTCTTGCTTTGTCACATATGCTTCAGAAATCGGGACTGTCATCAAGGCCATTAGCAACATCTATTCTGGGGAAGTATAGTACAAAGCTTAGACCTGGTATTTACTGCTGACTGACAAGTGAAACGTTTTAGCTGTCACTGGGTGGGGAGGTGACAGAGGCTGGAGAAAGTCTGCTCCTGTTCTTCCATTTGTTAATTCAAAAAAAAATGTTTTAAGTGAATCTGGTGCTTGGGGAAAGGGGTGTGATTGGCAGCCCCTTGGCGGGGGGGGGGGGTCCCTCTTTGAAAGAAATGGTGCCGACATGGGCTTGGTCTCTTAAGAACCATTTAGTGTCTGCCAGGTCTTTCATTTCTACATCACCTACCTGTTCAAGACCTTGGCAGCCATATAATAATAATAACAGTAATGACTGGGAGAATGAGATCCTGTGTCTGCCTCTGAGGTTATCATACTGCATGGGTTATCTACCCCCGAGGAAAGGATTATTTTGTGAATTTCCACCTATCTATGAGAAGAGCGCAGTCATTTTCTTTTCCTGGCAGGAAATTCAATCCAATTGAACAAACATTTATTGATTTATTGAGCACCTACTATGTGAGAGACTATCCCCCATGCTAAGTCAATGGAAGTCTCACTTTGAGCCATGGAAATGTGGCCCAAAGCCTGGAAAATGTGTAGGAAGAAAGGAAAAGGGAGAAATGTGTTGAGTAGTTGTATAAGGTGGTGGTAGACTTTAGAGTAAAGAAAGTTTGAATTCCATCTTGCCACTTACCAGACATGTAATGTGGGAGCATTATTTTCTCCAAGCCTCAGTCTCCTCGATGGGTACTGTAACAGCTATGTGATTATATATATAATCTGCGGAGAGTCATTGTTCAGCAAATGTAGTACTGTTGTTGTGTACACCATATGCTAGTGCCAACTCACCCCAGAAAGTTGGCAAGGAAATCCAGCCTTTTACTCAAAGGAGTTCCCTGTCCTGCAGCTTTGGGAGGTCCCTAAATGCTGTCTGCTGCACATGTGGGTGAATGACCCCATCTCTGAGGTCCACCTCTTCTGCTCCATGAAATATTCAGAGTCAATGTTATCTGCTGACAGAGTCATTAACTCTGCCTCACGTTCCTCTCGCCACAGAGAGGAGGCGATTCATTAATATTTATTCATCTTGATTTCCCTTGTTTTTCTTTTTTTGTAAAAACTCATTTCAGGATCAATTTTGTAGAATGCTTCACTCATGCTCTGTGGATCTGGGCAGTACATCGCCTGAAGCTAAATCCTTCCAGGGGTGTAGTGGGTCAGAGTTATTATATGTCCAACCAGTCTCTGTTTCATCAAATCCCTTTGCAAAGGCATTTAGGAAAATCTTTGGCCCTTTGCATTATGAGTCTCCATGCTTTCTCACTGTGTTTGGGAATAAGCAACCTGTCCCTAGCCCCACATTTTCCCAAAGCTTTTTCCTGGGTACCAGAGTCCCTGACAAAGAGTCCCAGCAGACATGTGCAGCCTCCATTGGTTCGGCTTGCTTCCAGAAGCTGAGGCATTTGTGCCAGACTTGGAGACTCTGGATCTGCAAGGACCAGTTCTTGCTGTATTCTGCCTATAAACAGCATCCATGCAGCCAGACAGGCAAGCATGTGAAGAGATGGGTTCCAGCCTCTAGCACAGCACTTTCCGCTCTCATTTAGGCTGTGAGAGCTGCAGGGTGTGAATCAGAGCCTGACCTTTCTGCCAGGCCAATCACCAGGTGTGTAGGAATGGGCACATCTGCCTGAGAGCCCCTCCCCACTCTTTCCTGACTGAACTCTCTTCCCAAATAGCTGCCTCTGTGGCTGATGCTTCCACACAGGCGGCATTCTGTCTGGCTCTGGCTCAGTGCTGCATCTTAAGTTAGATGAGAAAGAATTGGATTTGGGGGAGGGAGAACACATCTAATGTAACTGGATAGGTATTTTTCAACCAACTTCTGCACATCCCTGGGTGCTGACGCGTGCTGCACCTGCAGCGAGCCTGGGTGAGGGTCATCTGTGGGATAGTAAAGTGAAGTCTGTCAGCATGTTCAAAAGGATGGAAGGAGAGTTGATGTTTCTATAGCAATTATGGGGGGAGAATATTGCTGATGAAAATAAAACCTGAAAATGTGCCCCTGACATGTAACTGCTTTTTTCTCTGCTCACATAGAGAAAGGGGGATTTTCTCTGCTCACATAGAGAAAGCACTTGGCTCCATGCTTTACTGAGGGTTTTTGAAAAGGAAGGCAAACTGACGGACAGGGAGACACGCAGAGATAGACACAAGACACAGAAGGAGACTTGGAGTCTAGAAAGAGAAAAAGGCTTACAAATGGGCAATGATCCCAGAGGCTGCAGAATTTTTTTTTTTAGTTATTCTAAGCAGTTTGCAATCTAGCACTTCACTGCCTCTTCACCCCTCACTAGAGGGTGAAGTGGGAAGGGTGGCTGATGTAGCCAGACCAATGTCCCATGGCTCGGCTCATCTCCTTTTCCAACAAGCAAAATCATTGAGACCATCATAAAGGGTCCCAGAGGTGATGCCCCTGAGGGCAATGCACTGGAACTGCTGCTGTAGGATGGGTGCAGCAAGGGGCAACAGGTGGGTCCCAGCTGAGGATGGAAACAGGACTGTGCTTCACCCCAACTGGTATTTGCAGAGCTGGCTGGCGCAGAGGAGGGAGACCCCAATGTCTGTTTTAAATGTTCCATATTCCATATTCCATCAACAAGCCCTGATGAAGTATTTCCCCTAATGTGTTAAATACCCTGTGAGCAATAGGGAAGGGCCAGGTGTACTTCTTACCTTAAGGGAATTTTTGGCTAGTAGTATTGTCATTATCTAAATAAGATTACAGATGTGATAGAAGTTGAGATGGGCAGATAATGAGGAAGGCTGGAGTATGCAAGGAAGGCTTCGCAGAGAGAGTGAGGCTTGATTTGGACTGTGGAGGGTGGATAGAACTTAGAAAGGCAGGGAAACATTGCCAAGGAAAGAAGCAGCATGGGCTAGGGCACTGGGGCAGGAATGATGGGACAGGAAGACCAGGCTGCTCCAGGGGGTTGGGGAAGGAATCATACATTGTTTGGAAAAAATATTTACAGGTAACATGGACTAAAGAAGTGTTTCCTGGTCTGGCATGTTGCACTGTGAGGGAGAAAAGGAATTCCACATTTGGATAAGCTTCAGTATTCTATCTGAGAGTCATAGTTTGTATCTGCATTTTCAGGGCTCGGAGAAGTCCTGCAATAAGGAAACCTTTGCATTTGATTTTTTTCCCACAACTTTTCAAACATATATCGTGCAGATCTTTAAAAAATACCTATTATCAAACCTGGGAACTAGTGTCCTATGACACACGCACTGGGAGACATAGCACAGAAGCCAGGGTGTCTTGGGCTTTGAAATCAGATGAACCCTGTTTCCAACATTTACTAGCTGGTAGCCATAGTCCAATCACTTAACCTCATTGAGCTAGCCAGCATATTGTTCTGAAGACAGGGCAGAGGGTGAGCTAGGTCTACAAAGTCTTATTGCAGAGCAAACTGACTGCTCTCTGGCACCAAGGAGTACAAGGGCAGGTAGACTGGCTCCCGTCTGAAACAATAACAACCAGGAGGCTGCTGAAAAGTCTAATTAAGGGAGTAATGCTGCAGCTGTTGATAGATGTGTCTAGTAGGAGTGGCAGGGTGGATTGGGGGAGTGAGGGAGAACTGCTTGAGGCTGGAACCCACGCACAGGATTACAAAAGCATCTCCTTCACTAGCATACTCTTCACTCTTTCTCAGGATCCCCAGCTGAGCACAGTTGAGGACTCAATGCCATAGATAGAGACCTTAGGATCCAGCCAAACCTGTGCACTGATCTTTCCAAAGTAGAAGCAGGAGGGGCCAAGGGCCTTTAAAGATTCACCTCCCCTTCCCCAGAAGGCAAGGCCATTACAGTGCAGCTGCGCATGACTACAGGGAGTTGGGGAAGTGTGACTCTGACAGGATGAGAGCCCCAGCTCCCCAGGGGCTGATGCATTAAGATTGCACAGATTGGCGCTCTCTGGGCTCTCACACATCATCAGCTTGGGGAGTGATTGACATCACCTGGGGAATGATTGACAGGGACTAAAGGGCAAGCATGCCTGCATATCTTGTCGTGTCCTACCTGGCTCTCCAGGTCCCCTTTTTATCTTGCTGCCCACCCCTACCCCATTTGAGGGGCTGCAGGTATGCAGGCCACCTAGGTAGTGGTAGGGGTGTGTCTCTTTCTGCTGGAGCTCACACATTCTCCTCCACCCCCACCACTTTCAGTCTCTCTGCTTTTATCTTGTTGACTTTCAAATTCAAAACCAGCACATATTTACTGAGCACTTGCTTTATACTAGTCACTCTGCTGGTGCTTTATTTATTTAGCAAATCCTTATGAGGCTGTTTGCAATATTTCAGAGACTATTCTGAATATTTTTCAAATATAAATTCAATCCTCCTTACAATGCTTGAAGTATTATTAGTATTATTTCCATTTCACAGATTAAGAAACTGAGGTGCAGGGAAGTTAAGTAGCTTGCCCAATGCTACTTATCCCAGGGTCTTGTCTTTGTCATTTATGCTGTTAACCACTCTTTATATACAGCATATATATAAATACTGTATCATTCATATATTAGCACAGGTATTTTTACAGTTAGGAAAATTACAGCTCTGAGAAATGATGACCTGTCTAGGGTCACAAAGCAGTAAAGTCATCAATTTTAACCCAGGTCTTTTCTCTTCAAGTCCACGAGGCTACCTTTCTTTTCCACAGGCCCTCCTCTCCCATAGTCCTGTATCTGAAAGGCAGGCTGTGGGGCACCAGAAATTGCCACTTCCAGAATGGAACAGTATTTCCCAAGCCATAGAGAGAGAGGGAGAAGAGGGCAGTCAAGACAGGCCAGCTGTGGAGAGGCAGCATCAGGACTCTGGTGTGCTATTTCCTAATTGGCACTGAGAACTGTGAAGTCTTTGGTCAGGACAGCTTTCTCTATTAGCCTGGGAGGGCAGAGGAGAAGACAGGCCTGGAGCCTGGAGGAGGGAATTTTGGAGCTTGTCTCTGCCCAACTTTAATACGCATGTGAATCTCCTGGCTCTCTTTAAAGTGGATTCTGGTGCAGTAGGTCTGGAGTGCAACCTGGAGTTCTACATTTCTAATAAGCTCACAGGTGCTGTAAGCACTGCTGATGCAGGGACCACCTTGACCAGGTGTCCTGGGACAGTAATGTCCGGATTTCAGGCCTATATTCATGGTAGGTGAAACGTGGTGATTTCTAGAGATCTTGATTGGTGCCACCTCCTGTTCCTTTTAAAATAGTGGGCAGGGTGGGGAGGGATCAGATCTGAGAAGAAGCAAAGGTTCTGCTCTGCCAATTTTCTAGGGCACCTTTGCCCTCTGCTCCGTTGGAAGCCTCAGTGCCCTGAAAGGCTTGCCTGAGACTCCCCTCCCGCAAGCCCTTCCTGACCAGGTCAAGTCCCCAAACATCTTTCCATAGCAACTTTGTTTTTAATCTCTCATCATCTATTCTCGCTTATAATTGCCTTAGATTTGCTCTATAATGGCCCCATACACATGTCCTTCCTCTCCAGCTACAGCATGAGCTCCTTATTCTTCTATTCTCAGGCCTAATACATTGCCTGGTGTCTGGGATATGCTTTAAAACATGAAATAAACAAATTAATGAATGAAGTGAGACATCTTTCAATCTCTTTCAAAATTTGTATTTCTATTGAGACTCCCTCAGAGGGATGTTTAACAGTCAATTCAAGTGTTAGGTAAACATTTTTAATCTGCCTTGTATTTCAGAGATCTTTCCCAGTGGTCTAAATTTTAGGGAAAGAAAGCTGAAAGGGCTGGCTGGAGGAACTCCGTGGGGTGCAGAGAGCAGCAAAGGAGGCTTGTGGATTTACCCAGTTAATCAGGAGGATGAAAAGTATGAAACCAGGAACTGTTCCTTGGCCAGACCAGAGCTGAAGACTGCTTTCCCCTTGGCTTCTCTCAGGTCATATTTCAGCCTCAACAAATTCCATCATCTCCTGCTCACACTCCCCTTTTCTTCCAAGACTGTGATCTCAGATTCCCTACAGCATTTATGAAATCTATGAAAATTTCCTCCTCCTGTCCCCTGAGGGGTACTTCACTAGGGGGAATTTGGGAGCTCATAAGCTTTCTTGTTGCTTAATCCATCGCCTGAGGCAAACACTGGCTTCCAGGTCACGTGACAATAGAAGCTGACCTGGCGCTGCTCATTGCAGAGCCTGTGCTCAGAATGCAACCTTGAATTGCATCCCGTTTGCTTGCTGTCCCTGGGCAGTGTTTCTCCATTACTCCTGAGGGCTTAGGTGTCTTTATCTCTGCACCCATGAAAGAGATCCAGACTTTATTCAGTTTTATTTTATTTTGAAAGACCTCCAGTTTGATGGAGAAGTGTGGAGGGAGGGAGGGTGACTAGGCTTCCTTAGACCCTCCTCCTTTTTCCACTGCCCACAAGAGCTGAGGCAGGGGCATGTGCAGGAATATTGGACATTCCACATGTTTGTCAGACTTACAGGTCCAATTTTGGCCAAGGGGTTTGTGCCACAATGGACATTAAGAAAGTCTGGGGTCTCAATATAGTGAAGGAGGTTGGGTAATGATGCTCCTTTCTGGGCTGACACTTGGTTGCAAGAAATGCTCAAAACTCTATTCTAAACCATAGAACATGGGGCAGGAAAATGCATATTCCATCCCTGACCTTCCTGTTGACCTCTCAGGCCCCTATCCCACATCCCTTAGCTCTGCAGTTGGCCAGCTTCCTCACTGCCAGCCAGCCCTAAGTGGATCCCTTTCTGCAGGTTCTTCTGAGATCATGTGTGGCTTTTGTATTCATCTCCTTCCAGACTTCCAGCTTGATGAAGCCTCAGATAAAGAGTTCCAGAGAACAGATGGGAGGCTGTCATTACATGTTACTGATACGCAGAGCTGCTTCAGCTTCATGCATGCCAGTGTGCTCAACCACATTCGTAATTCTTCCTCTGCTCCCCAGTCTGAGCCAGGAGCTCAGCCAGTTTTGGCAAAAGGAGTGGAAGTGTGAGCTTTCTAGGGGCATTTTTATAAAACATGCCAGGATTGTTGGTGAACTAGGGAATATAATTTTTCTTCTTTTATTGGGGGAAAAATACTTTTTTTTTCAATTCCCTTGCAAGGCTTAAAATCAGAAAATGAGAATTTTGCTAGCCCAACTTGGTGCCATTGCAGTTGGTTTATGTGGGAACCTTGGGCTTCTTTGTCTGGTTGGAGAGCTCCCCGATGACCACAGAAGGTACTTGGTAAAGAGTGTTCTAGTAGTTCCAACAGAGTCACGGGCCTGTAAAAATAAAAGGAACCACAGGAATCTTACATTTCAACTTCTTTTATTTGGCACAAGAATGCAAACATTGGCTAGAGATGACAAGTGACTAGTCAATTACTACTCAGTGGAAAAACTGGGAACTGAATTCAGGTCTAGTTCAATGCTTTCTCAGGAAAAGACAAAGATCCTAGGTTGTAGCGTGAGGGATGCTTTTCTAGAAGTAAGGAAGTGAGGAGGGCTTCTTTACACATTTTACATGAAGGCCCAGAATTGTTCTTTAAGCCCAGCACGGTTTAAAATCTTACATTAAAACAAGACATCAGTTATGTCCTGGAAAATCTAATTCTTTTAATAAAAAATCCACTTTGCCTCCCTTCAAGTGGTCTGCAGATAGAGAAAAAAACATTTTCTGTAAGCTTCATTCTTGTATGAAACTTGGTCCTAAGACCTTTGAAACCTTGATAGAAATAATAAGCTTGAAATCCTCACTTGAACGCTGGCTCAGAGTCCGGGTTTTCCTTTCCCCATCCTGTGCGAAGTACAGACTTGCACGTACAGTGTTCCAGGAAATCCACCACCTGGTAGGGAAATGTGAAACCCAAGCACTAATCTGCATGTCGATGACTGAGGAGTGTGTGCTCAAAGGAGCTAGACTGCTCTCCATGACCTCGTGAGAAGTTTGTGTGGTGAGCAGAGCTGAGGCTCCTTAGACTCTTTTCTTTGAAGGAATGTCTCTTTCCTAAGTATGAAGTTAGACTGAGCCCACAAACCCTTGCTTTTTCTTCTGCAGTTGTCCGTGTTCTCTTTTGAAGTGATGCTCACCGGAGATGGAGAGCTCAGGCCTGGTAGACAACAGGAGGCAGCTGCAGGCATGGTCTTTACCCAGGCCTGGAGACACGACCAACCACAGGAAACAATCAGGAATTGGAAAACTCAGCCGGCACTGTTTTGGCGTTCATCCACCACAGCATGACAGGAAAGTGAACAAACTAAACTTTCAGAAAGATTGAGAATGAAGGGTAGCAGGTAAAAGAGATAAAAGCCTGTTGCAGATTTCCAGACCTTTGGTGAGGAAGGCCAGAGATGGGCAGGACCGGATGCGACAAATGATTACCAGGGCAGACCTGATTTCCACGGAAGAAGAGGTTGGATTTTGTGGCAGACAACATCTAGGGGATTAGGGAAAGGGAGCAGCTGACGCTATCTTCGAGAGTTTGAGCCTGCTTTGCTGTAGATCTGTGGTGCCACTAACTGAATACAGGAACTTTGTAAAGAGGGTCGCCAGGGGTCTGTATGACTTGGCTCTCCGAGGTGATGGAAACTCTCCTTTCCAACACACAACGGTCACTCCAGTGTGTTGTCATGCCCTACTCCAAACTCATGAAGGCAGATGTTAACTGATTTGCTAACTCGGGTCTTTATATATTTTGTTTCTGTGGGTTTACATTTGATTTCCTAAGGAGTTTTATGTATTTTGCAAAGTAGCCATGCAGAGACAAATTATGTAGCCTGGTGTTTAGGGGAAAAAAGGTAATGAGAAGAGTCGCCAGCCACTATGTCAAAAACTAGAGAAAGGAGGGACATACTTCTATTTATGGAGCAGATATTTTCTTGATAAATTTTCATAAATTGATTTTTTTAAAGTTTGAAACCTTTCTCCCCATAATTCTCATTTTTTCTCTCCAATCAATGAATGCATCTCAGTTTGATTTTCTATAATCAGTGCCTTGCCATAAGCATTTTATGGCAATTTAAAGACCTGCAAATAAACACTTTAGTGTACCCAGGGGAATGGGTGCTTGAAGGTATTTGACAATACATGTGATCAACTTTGTACAGATTCCCATTTTGATGTAAAAAAGTCTCTTCTAAATTCAGCTATTTTTCAAATGGTGGACTGATCCTTCTGGAAGCCCCTATTTGGCCCCAGGCTCAGGTACAATGCCAGTTAGGCTTTGCCTCTTTGGCTTCTTGACAACAATGGGCTCTTCTCTCACTGGGCCCTGATCAGCCTCTGGGAACAATGAACTCAAACACAATCAGCTAGTGTCAGGAGTCACTCAGTACTCCTTTTGACCTTGTCTTTCCAAAGCTGATCCTTATTAACCATCAGGATGGGATGGGGGTAGCTGAGACAGCCCTCAGTAGCAGGGTGACCTCAGAGTTGTGTCTGCTCTGAGACAATATAACCCCAAAGCTTCGGGGCTGTGAGAGTAGTGATTTAATAAATCATATGTTTAAACAACATAATGGCACATGGCTGTTTGAGGGGTCTTTGAAGCACATTTCTAAATAATGGGGAAAATAATGAGCACCTCTTACACATGTATTTAAATGACACATGCATTAGGAGGTGGTAGTGGTGGGGGCTTTCCTATTCCTGCATGATGAATTCTTTTTCCTGTTCTTTACTCTGCTTTCAGTTCATGCTTCAAAAAATGGTCACTGAATGAGCAGACCTCTGGGCACTTTGTAAACAGGCCCATCACCAGCCTTTTGGAGAGCTCAAGCTGGTACTGTGATGGAGGGAGAAGCAGGTAGGGGACAGCCCAGCACCTTCCTGCGCCCGCAGCTCATCCCTTACCTGACACTGAAAACATATTCCCTTATTGAAAGCATTGCTCTCTACAGAGGAGGTGGTGCAGCAAGCTGCTCATGGGCAGTAACATTCAGGCACATATTCATTATCCAGATTATGTTCTAAGGAAAAGATTAGCTGGGAGGGAATGGGGCACACGAATGGCAAATTTTGATTTAGATTAATTGATTAATTGAGGTCATGGAAGGGAATAGTCTTACAGTGTCATGGTGGCCGTTGGCCCCTAGCTGTTGAAACCTCATGTACTTATTTTTCCATTTCAGTTGCGGGAAAAATGGGAAAACAGCTAGAATGGTGAAAACTGGCCAGAGCCAGTCTGGACCAAGATGGCACTGGATCTGACTTCCAGAGACCCTTAGCCTTTTATACCCCGATTATAACACTTTAGCACACCAAGGGACACAAGTGCTGGAGCCAGGACAGATCCCACTCAGATCATATAAAGGAAGAAAAGAGGTGGCACCTCAGTTCTGGGAAGAGACTGGCCCATTTCTGGAAAATCAATGCATATGCTTCCCCCACATTATGTTGCTCCCCTAAGAGTCTCCCCACCCTGACTTGTCTAGAAGGGGAAGTTGATTTGTGAATTAGTCTCCTGCTTCCCAACTCCCTTCCCATTGAATTAAATGCTCAGCTTCAGTGTTGTTTTTGTCTTGGTGACCCAGAATGAAGAAAGGACCCTGGGAAGGACCGACAGTCTTTCTAGGGGGCCTAGACAATCAAAACTGGTAATAGCAAGACTAACTCTAGGTTGTTTTACAGTACATAAGGCTCCCTCTACCACTTCTCTGCCTCCACTATTTAGTCCACAAGTTTTTCCCTGCCATCACTGGGTGGCTGGTGATGACACAGCCTTATGCTGGTCCTGCAAGTAGCAAGTCTAGTCCACTCTTCTCATATTTCCTAGATATCTCCTATTCCACCCTGAAATTACCTTGCCTAGGCAGGAGCACCTTAGGACTTCCATTGGCCCTAGTCAATATGTTCCCTATGGGCATTTCTTCCAAAAAAATAATTATAAATTATATTTTACAACTGTATTGCTATAAAGGCTGAATTAAGTTATATATTCATTATAATTATGTTCATCTTTTCTTCTGATTTTAAAACACTTGAAATTAAAAACTTTTCATGGGCTCCTGAAAGTATCCTGGGTGCTGGCATGAGCCTCCTGGTCCTAATGGCTAAGTCAGATTTGCACCTAAGAGGCCTTTCCTGGGTCCCTAGCCCAGTTAAGCAACTTTTCTCCATTGTCCCCATAGACTTCCCTCTAAGACTGCCACACCACTAAATTGGGTAATACTTGAAAAGAAAGAACCAGACTTTATTCATGGTGGATCCCATACAAATCTCAGGGACTACCCAACACATGGACACTCCTTCCATTCACATTGAACTGAGTGACCGAGGAAGACAGCTGTGGGGTGCTGTCCTGAAGCGTCTGCTAGAGCAAGAAGACACTGGTTGAGACTGGTCAACAGAGACAGCGCCCATGGGGTAAGTGGGAGGGAAGGTTCTAGAAATTTGCCTGGCCTGTTCCATTCATTTTCTGGGTGCCTGGCCTGCCCACAAGTGGTGACAGAGCAAAGGCAGTGGTCAAAGCTGCCTGGGATCCAGTCAGACAAAAGGCTCAGTGGAGGTGGCATCCACACACTCATGGAGGCCACCTTTCCAAACACAGCAAAACAACCTGCCTGTGAGGAGGGCTCTGCATGCTCCCAGAAAACACAGAAACAGAAACATAATAAATAAACTTGAGCAATTTCAGAAGTATTTTTTCGGGTCAGTGTGGCCAGAGGGGAGAATTTAATTGCAAAGCTCCTATGTCTTAACTGCCTGAGGCTAGAAATTGGAGCCTGGTAGGCTGAGAGACTCAAAGGTCAGTCATAAGCAGGAATTGACAGTTGAGGGTTTAGGAAGGCCTGCAGAGGACTGAGGTTAAAATGCTGGGGATGGAGGCACTTTAGGTGAGTGCTTTGAATTCAGGTTACTGCTTCGAATGGCCCCGAAGGTGAGTGATGATCTACATTGCATTTTAAACTGTGTTCATACAAAAATTAAAAGACCAATAAAGTATTGTGCCACCAACCTCCTAGAATATCATTTGGTATAAAAGAAAAAGAAGTTTAAGATATGATCCCTATTGTCAAATAGCTTGGAATCCAAACTGGGCAAGACAGGTCATGTGCAAATCTTTCACTGGAGACGACAGAGCAGAGTCAAAAGCCAAACTGACATCACAAGGGGAAAAAAGCAGCTGAGCAAGTGAAGTGAGAGTATCTGGCCCCACTGCATGGATGGGCTGGTCACTGAGTTTCTTTCCCCAGCTGACCTCACTGAAGGGTGCAAGGCTGGGACTATCTAAGGTATGATTCCTAAATGTGTATCTGAAGAACTTGTCTCATTTCTGAGCCCCAAGTCCATTTCAATCAAACATTGGGACATGATTTTCATAAAAGGGCTCAAATCCTGTCCCCTAGACAGACCCCACCATTCCCTCTCCACCCCATTCCTTCTGATGTCCCTACAGCTATTCACAACACAATCATTATTCAATCAGAATCAACTATTCAGAATTTTCCAAGACTCCATTCTTTCCCTTGTGCTCTGGTTTAATCAGTACTGCAGGCTTGCAGATTCTTTCGTCATGGTCTCACTTGAGTCAGATCCTGTCTTGTCTTTTCTGTTCATGGGCTACCCTCTTAATTTCATCGTCTATAACCTTTTTATGGTCCATTGAAATATTCTCCTAATTGTTTCCTATTAGAATTATTTCAACATATGCACTGGCTTTGTAATAATTTAACCTACACTGTCCCACCCCAATATCTCCAGAAGCTTTTCATTATCTCCTAAATAGTCTTCGATGAGGCATTCTAGAGAAGTAGTTAAGAAGAAGAAAGGGTTTGGTGTCAAACAGACTTAGTTTGAGCCCTGGTTCTATCATTTATTAATTGTGTGACATTTGCTGAGTTAACCACTCTAACCCTGATCATTAAAATATGGGTAATAATTGTACCTACATCACGGTGTTGCCGAAAAGATAATAGATACAAAGCACTTAGCACAGTGCCTGGTGCATGTAAGTGCTGAATAAGGGAACTATTATTAGAGCTATTATGATATTTCTGTTTCTCATCAATCTGACCACATCTATATTTAAAAAATAGCTGACATTAATTCCCCTATGCTTGCCTCTGTGCCTAACAAGGGAGATTCTTCGCTTGGATCTTACAAGGTTCTGCTGCCCTGAGGCTGGCATCCAGGATGGAGTGGGGGCAGCAAGGATTCAGTACCAACTGCCCCCTGAGCACAACCCACCCATACCTACTCCATGTTTCCCAAGCCGTGGAATCAGGGTTCTCCTTCAGTCCCTGATTATCTCTGATTCTTTCTTCAGCACCTGGCCTTTCTTTTGAATACCCATCAGATAGGCTGTTCTTGAAAACCATCTTTGTCTGTGACCTGGGGTTTCCTCTGCTTCCAACAGAAAGGCCCATCCAGACTGGAAACACTGCCACCTGCCAAATTCTGAGTATGAGGCAACAAATTAGAGCAGTTAAAGTTGTGCTCACTGCAATCAGGTAAACCTAGGTCCCATTTCTGAGCCCAGTATGATCTTGGATATTTTATTTAACCCCTTACTTCCTTGTCTATAAAATAAGGATAGTCATATTGTCTAATCTCATATTCCCCTTAAGGCAGGGCCTACTAAATATGCAGGAAGTTTATTTAGCAGTGTGACTGTAGGCAGAAGGAACACATGACATGGGGAGCAAAACAGGATAGAGGGGACAAGGAGGAGTTTTGAAGTTGGATACTGTGCAAGAGATGGCGCTCAATTCAAGTGGAATTGCAAAGGAGAATTACAAAATCCAAATCAGAACTGACTATCCAGGGAAACAACAGGAGAAACATTTATCCATCATTTTTGGTTACCTTTTGGTCAAGGGCAACCCCACTTGGTGTTAATGGCTGGCATTTCCAGGTCAGACTCATGATGATAGAGCTGGGAGTCAGAGAAGCTCTGGGCAAGTAGTGAAAGATGCATGGGGAGGCTAAGATGCAGTGCTCTCAGGCTGTGCCTAAGCAAAGGTGGGGCAGGCCGTTGTGTGACAAGCCCTGCAGAAGGGGCTTGAGTAAAAAGAGATGGACCCCAAAGATAATTCTGTACATGTACCTATATCTCCGAGGTGTTAGAGGGGTTGATGATGTGGGCTGTGAAAAAACTCACAAAGAGAAGAAAGTGCAGAGAATAAAGGTTTTATTTTTACTTTCTCAAAGGAGAGAAGGGGCTAGGTGTGGAGATGTGCATCATCACTAGCCCTGAGGGGTGTCCAACCTGTGGCCTACAAGCTGTATGCAGCTCAGGATGGCTATGAATGTGGCCCAACACAAAATCATCAATTTACTTAAAACATTATGAGATTTTTTTGTGTGTGATTACGTGTTGCAATGTATTTAATGTGTGGCCCAAGACCATTCTTCTTTCAGCGCGGCCCAGAGACACCAAAAGGTTGGACATCCCTGGGGCACTTTGAGTTTTTATCTGGTAATGGGGTAGTCATAGAGCAGGATGTTACAGTTGGGCTGCAACCTGTTTCGATGTTATCTTTGGGTGCAGGGTCTGGTAGTCGCTGTGGTCTGGTATGTCCTATTTCATGAGTTCCCGGAGCCTCTGCACATTCAGGGCACATCCAGTAATTTTCTAGTCCTAAAGATAAAGGCTCATAAAACAATTAGGGTCAGTCACGCCTTATGGGGTCCATCCAGCTCTGGGAAAGAGGGCCTGAGAAAGGGGCTTTTGTCCTATTAAGAGGTACATAGGTTTTGCATCAAATTAGAATAAAATTTGAAGTCCCTGATCTTGGCCACCAAGTCTGTACAGGATCTGGCCCTGGGCTACCTTGCAGACTTCGTTTCCTCCTCTCTCACTTGGACTTGTTCCTCTCCAGCTACGCCCTGCTGTGCACTCTAAAACAAAACACTCTGAGCTGGTTTGGGCCGCAGGACCGTTGCCTTTACCGTTGCTTCTAATGTTCTTTCCTCAGATATTTGTGTGGATTTACCCTCCCTTTATCCAAGTCTCTGTCAAATATCACCCCCTTGAAGAGGCCTTCCCTGACCACACCATCTAAAACAGTACCCCTAATGCTATAATTAGATATATCTCTTCACCGTCGTCCATACCATTCACTATTCCTGAAATTGTACTGTATGTAATTTATTTGTTACTATCTATATCCCTTTTTTAGAATAAACACTCTCTAAAGAAAAGAACTTTGTCTATTTTTTTTTTTTCACTGTTCCATGTCTAATGCCTAGAATACTATCTGGTATATAGTAAGTAACCAAAAAATGTTTATTACACAAATGGACAAACAAATAAATGAATGAGTGATAAGTATTATCACCACCATATCTCCCTTTGGATATAGCCATGTGGACAAATGACCATGATCTCCTGACCCTTCAGGGGCCAGTTCCACAGGGACTCGTCCACCACCTCCCACTGCAGCCCTGTCCTGACCAGACTTGCTCCCTGTGCTCCTGAAGACCTCCAACACCTTTCAGCAGATTTGGGTGAATGATAACAGGTGCTGCAGGTAGAAGCCACCTTCCATCTCACTCTGTCATACATACAAGTTTTCCTTCAGAGACAGTGTTAATTTTAGACACTGCTAGGCCAAAGTGATCATTATTTAATTTGTATATAAAAGTTTATGATAACCTAAGAAGAACCAAATGGTGCTATGGGCTCCAGTGGATGTATACATTTTGGTACATGTTCATGTGCTTATGAGTGTACACACAGAAACACGCACATCCCTGCTCAGCCCTCCTCACAAAACTGCCCTTACCCCTACCTATCTGTTTTTCTTTGTCTTCTATGGCCTGTCAATACACAAGTTTTTAAAGCAAACAGTTTATGAGATGTTGGGTGATATGACACTGCGTCTCTGGAGTGGTCTGGTCCTTTGAAAGCTGATGTGAATTCCTGGCTACTCTAGCAACATACATTCCAAGGCTGTCTTTCCCTTTCAGCTTAGGTGCTGAAGAGGTGCTATGGCCTGAATGTTTGTGCACCCCCCCTCCACTGCCACCCAAATCCATATGTTGAAATCTTAACTTCTAAAGATGATGGTATTAGGAGGTGTGAACTTTGGAGGTGATTAGGTCACGAGTGTGGAATCTTCGTAAACGGCATTAGTGCCGCATAAAACAGGCTCCCAAGAAAGCCTTAGCCCCTCCTATCATATGAGGATACAGCAAAAGACATTGGCTATGAATCAGGAAGAGGGCTTTCTCTGGACCATCTTGGCGCCTTGGTCTTGGACTTTCCAGCCTATAGAGTTGTCAGAAATACATTTCTTTTGTTTGCAAGCTACTCAGTCCATGGTATCTTGTTATGGCAGCCTGAAAGGACTAAGACAGGGCCTTCCTTCTCATTCTGTTGGCCAGCTACTTTCAAATTTCATCTAAATAACAGTATGGGAACTCAATTAAAAAATCTGCTTATTTTTAATATTTAAAGTATAATAACCTGAGAAATGTGTTCTGATTTCTTCTATTCCTATACTCTCCCACCATCCACTTTGCCTTAGAGGACTTGTCTAATCTTTTGGGTCGATAGCTATGGAAGTGTTCGGAGGTAGTGGTGGTCGTAGTGGAGGTAGAGGTACAAGTGGAAGTGGGGACAGATGTGGCAGTGAGGTTGGAAATGGTGGTGGAGGTAGAAGTGGTGGTGGTGGTAGAGACAGATGTTGGAGATGGTAGTTGAGGTGACAGTGGTAGAAGTGGTAGCATTGATAGTGGTGGTAGAGGCGGAGGTGATGGTGGAGATAGATGTGGTAATTTTGACATTCAAGGGATGGGTTGTCAACATGTTCAAAATGAAAACCTCTTGTCTGATACATAGTGTATTGCCCACTAAAAGCTAGATGTCACTTCTATAGCAATTGGGAGTTTCCTGAATATCAAAATGTTATATCTTAGTTATCAATTAGTTTCTCTACCTTAACACTTGCCTACTCTTCCTTTCTATTAGGTTATATTTAAAAAATGCTGCTTTGAAATGTCACATTTTGATAAGCAATTATAGTTTTAATAAGATTTATGTTCTCTGTATTATAAGCAATGAAGGATCATTTTAGAAAATTTGAAGAAACAAGAGATTCTAAAAAAGAAAATAAATAAACAAGTAGGCAGAACTACTCAAAGATCACCACTATTTACATGTTGCTGCATTTTTTCCCATTAGTTCATGTTTCCTCTATCCCTCCTTTCTTTCTTTTTCTCTATCATGCTTTTACCTTTATATTATTACATTGAAATTACATATTATGTTTATATAAAATCATAGATATAAAGTAAATTTATATAGCAACATTTTCTCATGTCACTAAAAATTCCTTCAAAATGTTTTTAAGGTATGAATAACATTATATCACAGCGATAGTCCATTATGTATTTATAAGGTTGAGTATTGAGGTTATTTCCAATTTATTTTTCTTATAGAAAGGTCATTTTTCCCAGGGCCATCTGAGAGTTGTATTTCAGGCAGGCACACACATTTCTCTAGCTGCTTCTATGCACATAGTTATGCATATGTGATCAGAGGGGGTGCAAATGGAAAACAGAATCGCTGCCTCTGGGGAATTTTCATCCAGTTTGAGAGAGAGATTGAAATGAAGTCACAACATTTATAAACTATCATATCATCAAGTGAGGACTACTGTGTGGTGGAGCCATAGTAGAAAGCTGGCACCTGGGGAAGGATCAAGATCAAAGTTAATGGCTAACTCTTGGGCATCTAGGAGGGATGTCAGGGACCATGGTTTATCCCACAATATCCAAGGCCAGGCACAAGCTGAGGTATAGTTTACTGAAACAGTATATGTGTAGAGGAAGGTGTATTTTTAAACTAAACTTTGAAAGGCAACAAGGGCATGGATTAGCAGAGAGGAAGGGAGAGGACATTTTAGATCAGGGGCATGATATATAAAAATTATGAAAGAAAATCATATGCAGGGCTGGAGAAGTCAATAAGCTTGCCTACAGTGGAAGGGGGCTGTGAGGAATAAGGAGACATAAGATTGGTGAGGCTGGAGGCAGAAGGGGACCAGAGACACCGAAGACCCTTGGGATGGAAGATGATATGACGAAAGCATGGCCTAAGGAAGATTATACTGGCAGTTCTTCTGGACGTATTGGAGTTGGCACACCCTGGAGACATCTGCATGGAAGGTGCTGAATTCAATCAGGCATGAGCTGACAAGGGCTGGATATGGAATGGTGGTAGTTGAACTAAAACAGAAATGAAAAGCAAGAGAAACATTTTAGCAGGAGAGAAAGCTCAATGTGTAATGCACTGATTAGGTAATGGGAAGTGAAAGAAGAAACATTTAAAATTGATTCCATTGGGTTGACTCTATGGGACAGAGACCTGTTGGTTGGAGGAGGTGAAAAGACTCATTCCTTTAACTCTCCTTCTTTCATTTGAGTCCTCTATACCTCACAGCCTCTATGACCCCGTGATGGAGAAGAAGGGATGGCTGTGCAAACCACCATTAGGTGCTGGTTAAAATCCCTCATAGGATAGCCAGACATTTAAAGTCTTCAGCACGTACATTCTTATTCTGACCAGCCCATCTCCTCTTCCTAGGACAGAAAGTAGAAACTCATTTTTTGTTGTTGCTGTTGACTCTGACTGTTCATGTTCCTGAACTTCACTTTCTTTGGTCTATAGGGCCCTGATCTCACTTATGATATCTCCCACTGCTAGATGGTATGTCTGGTGCTCCTGAACCAGGGTAATGGCTGAGGTGCAGTTATATTATGTGATGGCAGCACTTCTGCAGGAAGGGCTCAACTTCTTCCTTCTAAAGCTCGTTGACAATGATGATGGCGATAATTTTAGTACTGTTGTTATTCCTAAATTTCATCGAGAATAGTTTACATTCCTGGTTCCTATATACATTAAGATCTTCAATGTTAATATTATTCTTTCTATTTTACAGAAAGGAAACAGTGATTCAGGGGAATGATATTCATCTGAGGTCACACAACTGATAAGAGTTAGAGCTGGGAATTGATAGTAAATCTGTTTGATAACAGTCTTGTTTTTTGTTTGTTTGTTTGTTTGTTTTAACTGCATCACAGGGCCTTTAAAAGCCGACCAAGCCTATAATGGAAAAAGTACTAGGAACCCCAGGATGTTGTTAACTTAGCTAAGCAGCTGTGACCTATTCATCTCACAAATACTGTTCTTTGCTGCCCCATTCATAAGTCCTGGAACTAAGAGGCACTGAAAACTTGAGAATATGTCTCTCCTCTTTCCTATATCAGAACCACTGGAGACATTGATCTCCAGATCTAAATGGATTAGCATTCTTATAATGGATTCCTTTTGTTCCATGTGTTGTGCCAGCTAATTGCTTTAGGAAATCTTGGTGAAATCCTGCATTTTCACCATCTATAGTGTTTAACCAGCCTCCTTTCTGATGTGCAAAATTGAGATCACTTGGAATCTTAAAAGCACAAGGTCCAGAATCAGAACAATTTCATGGAATGCCAAAGCAGGAGGTGAGTCCTGAGAGGGGCCTAACACCAGAGGCTTTCCCTTAGGTCTCCATTATGAATGAAATGTGTGTTGTCATGGTGATGGAAGAAAAAGTGGAATTGGGACGAGATGATAAAATATGGTAACACCAGGAGCTATAAAATCTATGTGACAGTGTGTATCTTGTGATAAGCATGGGACATCACATCACTTTCTCCATGACATGTCTCAGACGTTATAAGGTCAATATAATATCCTAGGATTATTTGAACCAGATGTCTCTCTGCCTTCCCTACACTGGCTTGGACCCCAAGAGGCCACAGTCAGGACAAGGAATTCTGATACCTGTTGTTGGTAATAGCCAAAATCTATGTAAGTTATCTACAAAATCCAAATAGAAGGCATATTGAAGAAGGTAAAAATATTTGTGTTGATATATCTTTGTTTCTATGCAACTTTTTTTCTATACTTTTATACAATGTGCTCTTATATCCCCTTTGCTCCCCTCCCTACAGAGAAAAAAGAAAAGTGTAGCTACATTAAGTATTATATAAACATAGATCACAAGACTTACTTGGATGATAAACATATGTCTTGGTTTGGTCAAGATAGTTATGGTTTATACCTATTGTCCTGGTATAATTGTTAAGAGTGGCTTCTTTCAGTAAAACAAGTATCCAGATTTGGATGCTGTATGGTTACCCTGTTGAGCTGGTGTTGTGGTTATGGGATGTGCCTGGGAAGGTTTGGTGCATCAACAAAAAAGGGTACTGTTGAAGGCCCTTCACAAGGTCCTGTGAAGCCTGTGAGCAACACTCATGGCAAAGTGAAGTCAAGTGGTCCATAGAAGATAACCTGGTGGCTCCAACTCTTCATGACTGCAGGGACCCAGGAAGCCACAACCACCCAGGGGCTGAATAAAATTTTAAAAGATGCTAATAATTTCAAGGAATGCGGGCTTGATAAAAGGCCATTTCCCAGTAGAAGGAGAAACGTAGGCATGGTGGTTAGAACATTTGGAAATATGAGTGTCCAGGTAGTTTGTCTCTAGAAAAGGATGTAGATATAGGATGTACTAGTGGTTGATTTTAGAAATGTATATTATGGCCAGAGTGTGGAGGACCTTGAGTGGAAGGTAAGAACTTATTATTTATTTTAATACATTTTAGGGTACCATTTAATATATTTTAAGGAGAGGAAGGGTGAGAATTGCATATCTGGAGGATTAATAACAAGAGGAAGATACAAACAGTAACTAGTTGACTATTGAAAATCACCCCTGAGATAGTAAGATCAAAAATATCTTCAAGTGTTTTCATTATTAAATAGAAAGTCAGAAGCATAATTGGTAGGCACAGAATAGACAGGGAGAAGGTTAAGAATGGTATAAGAAATGGAGAAGCCAAAGGACTTATATGTACAACCCATGGACATGAACTGGGGGGGGAGGCTGGAAA